>JAOBAT010026123.1:0-31451 GCA_026413305.1 Hydrozoanthus tunicans | reverse complement strand
ATAATATATAGCCTACCCCAATCTTATTGTAGTTTTCCTGTTTTTAATAATATATAGCCTACCCCAACCTTATTGTAGTTTTCCTGCTTTTAATAATAAATAGCCTACCCCAACCTTATTGTAGTTTTCCTGTTTTTAATACTATATAGCCTACCCCAGCCTTATTGTAATTTTCCTGTTTTTAATAATATATAGCCTACCCAAACCTTATTGCAATTTTCCCTGTTTTTAATAATATATAGCCTACCCAAAACTTATTGTAGTTTTCCTGCTTTTAATAATATATAGCCTACCCCAATCTTATTGTATTTTTCCTGCTTTTAATAATATATAGCCTACCCCAACCTTATTGTATTTTTCCTGTTTTTAATAATATATAGCCTACCCCAATCTTATTGTATTTTTCCTGCTTTTAATAATAAATAGCCTACCCCAACCTTATTGTAGTTTTTCTGTTTTTAATAATATCTAGCCTACCCCAACCTTATTGTATTTTTCCTGTTTTTAATAATATATAGCCTACCCCAACCTTATTGTATTTTTCCTGCTTTTAATAATATCTAGCCTACCCCAACCTTATTGTAGTTTTTCTGTTTTTAATAATATATAGCCTACCCCAACCTTATTGTAATTTTCCTGGTTTTAATAATATATAGCCTACCCAAACCTTAAGTACTTTTTCCAATTTTGCTTTTATGTAACACCTATGCACATTGATAGCATTGTTGTTTGTTAAAATAATCTTGTTTTTAGTTGTTGTATCTCTCGGACAGCCACATGAGAGAACTGCGACGCAAACTATTTTTTTATATTCAGAAGTTCTGTTCGAATTGTAATTTTTACTGTTTAGACGTACTTGTGTTCATTGGTTTTCCTACCTAGAAACTTCTTGGTTGTTAACACTTATGTAAACTGCTACACTGGAGTTTTTATAGGCAAAAGAAACTACATCGGATAACTAGAGTTCAGTTTCTCTCCTGATTGTATGAACAGTTTCTGCCTCAGCTGTAAAGCTGTCTGCCTCTTCTTTCTGCTGCTCTGTCAGGTGAACTGCTCGATTTAAAACTAAGAGCCGGCTAAAGTACCTAGTGGGCGACTCTTCCATCACGTATGTGACATTTGTACACAGCAATTTCAGTGTTCTTCAGGGTTTCATGCGTATTCAATATTTGAGACTTTATAGATCCTGTGGTATTTATTGTGTCTTAGGTTAGCTCTATCAGAATATGTAAGTAGTTTAGCTTTTTCACTTTCCTTCTCAGAGATATCAAGGCAATTGTTCTACATCATAGGTGTGACTCACTATAATAGAATTTTGCAAAGTTCTAATAACAAGTGCAAAACTTTGTGAACTTTGAGAAGACACAATAATGAAACATACAAGAACTATTACATCAAGTAAGTCTATCAAACCAAAATAAGAAAAATTATCTGAATATGCAAAAGTAACAGTGCATGAGAACACTATTTGTCTGTCACAAGTGTGACAAGCCTGTCACATGTGTGACCAAGTGTGAAATATTATAGAAAAAAACAACTGCAATTTATCAATTAATATTACCAAAGAGGGTATAATGATATCACTTATGTAACAGTTATGTTTTATTTAGCCAAGCTACAATTATTTAACAATGTTTTAATACAGCATGTTTGGCTTAAAACTTTGTGTAAATCACTTTTCATGAGATTATTCAAACTTTTTGCATAAGAAGTTGAGAATGAAAAAATGGAGATTTCACACTGGCTCTTAATGGGCAACATCTGTGTCCGTGCACTTTCCATTTGGAGATTGGCGGCAGATAAACTTGTTATCTGTAACTGGTCTGTCGAAACTGCATCAACAGAACCTGGCTACCACTGGTCATCATAAATATCTGCAACCCATTCGACTTCTACAACATGGACTGGTCCTTGTGGAGTTACAGGATGTTCAAGTTGGGTTTGAGAAGCATTGTAATGGATGATAACATCAGGTTTCGTTTGGCCAGTCAGATGGCGAAGCTCAATCTTGTTTTTCGACGACCACCAACTCCATCAACTACACCCTTACCATGTGAAGTGGCAAAGTATTTCCATGAAAAATCCTTCTAAAGTTTCTGAGCCAGGTCATACAAAATTTTCATGCAGAATTTAATTTTAAATTCTGAAGATGGCCCATCACTAAAGATTATGTCGCCAGCATCAGACGTGGGAACAAGTTTTTAAAACCCACACATTTCAGTCCATTTCCATCTGCTCTGTGCTTTATGAAAACCCAAAATACTTATTTTAGTTTAACAGTTGAAAGGTTATTTAACAAAATTAGATGAGTATTTTGGCTCCTACTGATAGACTTAAATGCCTTTAATCTCAATCATGACACAACTCCTTGATCAACAAGCACATTTTTAGCTACAATAAAATGATAAAAACAGCATTTTAACAGTTTAAACACCGTTTGAACCTTAAATAATATAATATGAGGGATAAAGTATGTAAAATCACTAACCTTAGCTGTAAATTTGATGGGTCATTAATTCCTTCTCTTTCCTTCAATGCTTTGTCATATGTGTATTTCTTGTGCTCGTATGCAAAGTGATTTTACCACTGACACTAAATATTGTGGGCTCAAGCAATACTCAAGAATGCAGTAAAACCCTACTTCTAGGAACCTTACTATTACTATCCTGAACACGTTAGTTTAAAACTTCAATATTGAGTACTTTCTTCTCGAGAACCTATAATATTTGATAAGCTAAAATTTTTAAATAGGTCTTGCAAAAAGGAAGAAAAAGATGTAAGTGTAAGAAAGATTGCACAAGTAAAAGGATTAAGAAGTTAATAATGAAAGCATATCGTGTTGTTTTCTAAAACTGGATCACACTATTAAAAGAAGACAGCTCAACCATGTATGAATAGCTTAACATTCGCACTGTTCATTAAATTGATCAAGAATTCATTGCTTCTGCTGTTATGCAGAACCAAACCTATTTAATATGGCATATAACCTGTAGTCATTATCTGTGCTGATTGTTTGTATTCATTTTAATTAAAAAACAATTTAAGAAACCCAAGTATAGTATGATTTCAGTATGTTTTTTTGCATATGTTTCTCAGTGGTTACACGTGACGGTCACACATGGGACAGTTTGTCACGTGTGTGACAAATATTCCTTTTGTCATGAGTGCTGACGTAATGTATCTTGCCAGACAGTTTTCATTTTATACTTTAAGACTGCTCTTTTGATTTATAATTTGAAGTACGAAGTCCATAGGAAATCATACAGTTGATTTAAAAAAATTAATTTATTTATTTTGTCACGTGTGTGACATGTCAGGGTTATAATCTTTAGTTTGACTGATCAAAATTAAGGAAAATGAAAAGATAGAAGAAATAAAAGGCTCAAATGCATAAATGGGTCCTACCATTTGTGCTAAATATATTAATATATAGCAAAACACTTGCTTTTGCAAAAAAAACCCTCTTAAAATCAAAAACAATTTCTGTCAACAACCGCTATACTCAAACAGCATGTGCTGATTAAAACGGTTCTTCCCCAGAGAATTAATATAAACTGAAAGTCTGTGGTCATTCTAGTAAAATATAATGTACATAGCTTTAAATGAAATAATTAAATATATTTTATAAACTGGTAGTTTTGAAATTTTGCCATACAGGCTCTATTTTCAGAGAATCGCCCTAGTGAGAACTCTGCCGCTCGGTCAGCCATTCAACTTTAGAGAAGATCTTTTGACCAGCTTCATCTCCGGCAAACTTTATATGTGTGGCCACTTCAGAAGCTGTTGTCTTTTTCCGATCTCTTCGCCATTCCAGAAGATCTCGAGAAGGAAGGTTTGGTTTTTCCTGAGAAAGCTTGCGTGACTTCCAAAGAGCCCAGCCCAGGTCTTCTCAGTCAAGCGAGCGTAACTTGCTCTGTTTAAGTGGTAGGCGCTGTGGTTGTTTGAGCCTGATTAAAGCCTTTGCTAACAGCATGGCAAGTCTCAGACCACTTTCTCTTTATGTCGTCATAAGCTGATTCCCTGGCAAGCTTCACCTGGTGTTTGCCTGTAGCAAGATGCCTCTGAAGAGCGGTGAAGGACTGTAAGGACTTTCTGCATCCTACCTCTTGGCATGAAAATGAGGCCGCCTTGTCACTCTCGTTGGTATGCAAAGTTGTTGGAGCTGGCTGGGATGTTGCTGTTCCACTCAAACCCTGTTGTTGTTGTACCCGTGTTCATCCAAAGGTTGTTGAAGGTTATGACTGTAATCAGCTGAACGGGGCCCTTTGGTGTTCCAAACTTTGTGCCAACTGTGCAGCACTGAAGAACTTCCCGGCTCGTTTTTCACACTTTTTTCGTGAACTAAATGTTTCTGCTTGTTTCTATTACTAGACAGAGCGCGTGCTTTCATTTTATGTTTCCATATTGAGAACGATTAATCTTTGTGGCCATATGGACATTGAAATGGAAGCTTTGAGAAAAATTTCACTTTCCTCATGAACTGCAAGCGCATTAAGCAATATCTAAACTATTTATCACTGCGGTTCTAAAAATCACGATTTCACCACAATTCTAGAGTTTTTTTTTTTGGGAGGGTGCTTGTTCAAGGGGCGGCGCTCAGTTTGAAAAATTCATAATTTATCGCTTAAGGGCCAACTTGTCTACCCCCTCCAACCACTCATTTTGTACTTTTCCAATTACTTAACACATAGACCACCACCCTAAAATTGAACAATGATGGGTCGACCATAGACAGTATGACATAATAACCAACATCTTACTCCAAAGCCTTGATTGATTACAAACCAATATTTAGGCCTTTGTATACATAAGGATGCTCGAGGGGTTCTGGAGCGAGAAGCATGACGACCAGTTAAAGCCTCCCTGAGTGTCAGCGTGCTACTACAGCCTGCAGTTTTTACAATATGTAACTGAAAGCTACCTAGCTTTTCTAGACTTTTCTTTAACAAGTCACATAAAAAGTAAAACAGACTGTACTCACTTCAGTATAGCGAAAAAAAACCTAGAGTAGTGAGTAATTATTGACAAAAGAACACTTGGTTTTGTCTCTAGGCTTTGTGTGTGATTTTTCCACTTGTGTTACTGGGATGGGTAAGTCCATCACACTGGCAAACTCCTTAACTGCTGATCACCCTTTTTCCATGGTTCTATGGAATGCAAGTACTGTAGCATGATTTACTTCAAACACATGGCAAGCTTTTTATGAAATGGGCATGGCCCATCGAATCTCATTTGATTTGCGTTTTGAGTTGGAACACTGCAACATTCATTGCATGTCCCATCCATGTCTTGCAGTGGACTTTTCCAGTACTTTAAGAGAACAATTTTTGTAACAGTCTTTACACCTGGCTGAGCTATCCAAAGCACTTGAAGATTACTGACAATGTGGTTTCCTTGAGAAAAATAAAAGCCATCTTCAATGCTGGTCTCATTCTAGCTATCAGTCTCCCATCCTGACTCGTCAGGTGAACCTGAAAGTGTCTCATTCAACAAGTCCAATTCCCAAAACTTTTGCAGCTTTCCTCATGTTTGCACTTGATCATGCTGATGTTTGAGCTTGTCAGACCAGTTGACTCTAATGTCTGGGGATGTTCATTGGGCAACTGCTACTCTTGGTTATACCATGGACCGTGATCACTATCTGATTTTTTTCTTCCATAAATACGAGTTTGCATTTTGACTTTGTTTTTTTTCCCTTTGAAACAGAAGGGATTTTTGCTTCATTTTGACCCACCGATTGAAGGTTTTTCAGATGACATAACTTGTTGGAGTAGCAGTGAATAGTTTGCATCTCGAAAATAAGATGTGAAATGAGATTTTTTGAAATAAGAACCATATACTTGAGACTTTTCTACTGACTGTTGTGGTTTAGCATGACTGAAACTGACATACAATCTAATCAGCCTGTATACACCACGCAGTGTGGGAATCCATTACCACATTAGTTCTACTATGTAATCAAGAAAAAGATTACAAAACACTTTCGTTTGTATCTTCAATTAACACTATGAAAGCCTTTTTTGTCACTTTAAAGTATTGATAAGGTACATTTCTCTTGACAAAAATTGCAAAAGCGAAGAAATGTGGCTGTAAAAGATGTAATGTAACCTTAAGGGCGGTTATACAATGTCCAACTAAACTTGTTCACACTAATTATCTAGGATAGTTTGTAGTATTAGATTTGTAGTGCCTTTGCTGAAGCTGTAATTAATTTCCAGGCTGTGTTAGGATGTTCTTTCCCTGTTAGAAGTTACCCACTTTCTGAAATTTGGAATTATTGATAGCATCTTTGATGACAAACTTCACAACGTGGTTTACACAATGGACTTTTAGCAGTGAATTGCAATATTGGGTATGTCTTGTCAGTAATCTGGATAGCTCTCTTACACTTACATTGGCCCCGATAGCTGAAACAAATTTGAAATTCTTTCATATTTGATGACAAGCTTTGTTACAAACTCTTCTGCCAGTTGACATAATTCCCAGGATCATTGTGGTGGGCGACCTCCACACAATTAGCTGTACAAGACACCAGCTTCCTCTGCCATTGGGATTTGTCCAACTTTGGGTATGTTGTCAACTGCGACCTTTACTGCTTTTGCATGAGTACCTCCCCAGTGTGCCATATCCAAGAGGGCAACCACAAAGTAATAACTATGTTGAAATTCATGCCGACCTTTTTTAAAGGGACCGACCAACTGGCTGTGAAACTTTTTTTAGTTTTGGTTTCAGATAAATGTGTTATGTAATGTTAGAAATGCTAGAATTTACAAGAAATAAATTTAAAAAGTTTACAAAATAAATGATATAAATGAAATACAAACATTCATGTTGAAGTTAATGCTCATGAATTGTGAGCTGTAAAAACGAGCAAAATTAATACGAAAAATAGAAATAAAGAGAAGAATCTTCTTCAAAAGGCATACCACCTTCGTTTGGTGAACTAGTTGGCATATAACTACGCCTTTGCACTGTGGATATTCCAAAAACTATCAAACAGCTACAATATTTGTTCATGTTGTTGCCAAGCTTCCCTCACAGAACCAAATTAAGCCTGTCATTATGTGAATTTCTTTTCATTTTGAAATCTGTACATACTTTCGTCTGTGCTTTCTTGAACGCTTTGTCTTGGACTGTAGGAACGCTTGGCCAACACATCACTGGATTCTGCAGCAAACTCACTTGATTCTATAGCTCCCTACCTTGCCTCTTTACACTATGTTACACACAAAGGCTTAACACTTATTCTCCACTCTGACCTGTCTAAAGGAATGATCATTAGCTCATCGTCCAATCCCACACCTGGATGGCCAGGTGTTTCCTTTTACCCAGCCCAGTAAGATTAAACCTACAAGGAAGAAAAGTCCCTCCACACCATTTAAGGGGTAATACTTGAGGAGGGTTTGAATCTATGTTGAATTGCAAATTTGTTTGCTCCCTGTTTTTTGTTTTCTCGATAAAAGACTTTGAGAAAACTTGGCACACTTGTAGTGGTAAAACTGGCTTCTATTTGATGGAACATACAAGACCATCCCTTTGGTTGTCAAACATATCGATGATCTATCCAAGCAGCTAAGCATTTTGTGTTTTCTTGTCATTGAGCACCACACAACGTACTAAATGCATATCGTACATGCACATATGTATGGTATTGAAATATCTCAGTACTGCTAAATTACAGAAATGATCTCCAGGATGAAAGGAAGTTCAAAAGAAACCATCAGTCACCCTTTGGAAGTATTTTATTTGCTAGTCACAGATTGGGATGTTGTGGATGATGATGATGGCAACAAGGAAGCAATGTTAACTTACTAAAAACTAGCATCTTCAATTTTATTCTCCATATTTCAAATCTGGAACTCAAACTTCATGAACCTCCCCCCATGGTCACTCAGTCCTGAAATAAATATTGTCTTGTGGAATAGTGCCACCTGCCAAGTTATCTTTTTCACCACTACACATTTGAACTTTTGAAGTGCCCTTTTCACCGGCTATTTTTGAGATTATATACCAGTCAATTTAAATGTAAAATTCATCTTTAAATTTTCATTTTGGTATAAGGTAACTAACATGTACTATTTTAATCTTCTATTACTGTATTTTTTGAAATTTGCAATAAAATCTTATATATCTTCAATATTCACGGAGAAAATGTGATTCGAATTCTGCCATGTTAAAATTTGCCTGTTTTTTAGAGGCTGCCGCTTTAAAAACAACACACCTACTGTATCATTGTGTTTTCTTTGGTTCTTCATTGGAAAATGGCCTACAACATTGGCCATGAAAATGTTTGAATTCTGCCATGTTGGGATTTGCCTGCTTCCTATAGACTGCCGCTTTTGTTTTCATTGGTTGCTCATGGGAAAATGACTTACAACATTGCTCATTCGCTCTGGAATTGTATATCTAACCTGTCACTGTTTCGGATTGATCTTTGTGTCTCGCTGGAAACTCGTCAACCAAGTTAATGCAAAGTTTTTCTTTAAAAATCAAAATATCTCTCCTGCATCTTCCTTGCTGTTGGTAATCAAAAGCACACCCTTCAAGAATAACAGAATTGTGTTTACTTCTTTAGTATGATCATTCGATCGCTCAAGTCAACTCCACCCATATGCTTGTTGTAAGAGAGCTTGTGGTGCAAATTTCTTCGTGGCTTGAATTATTAGTACTAACGAGAAAAGTAACTATCCTCTTTGTCTCTTCATCGGAGGGCGAGCATGAAGTTATCATGGGTTTGTCACGATATGATGGCCACCAGTGAGTTCCTCCAGTCACATGCTGAAAAGCTGCGGATTTTTCGTTGCAGTCTTTGCTAATTCCGTCAATGTTATTATCACTGTAAAATGCGTGACTCAAAATTATACCAAGTTCTTGGATGCTCTGTCACATGGTCCTTCAACATGTGCAACTTCTCGGGAAATGTTTTCCTAGCTAGATCCATCACGTTTATGATGTCTGAATCCAGAAAAACGACGCTTATCAAAATGAATAATTTCAATTACAATTATCTGAGATTTAGTGCACATTCGACTTAAAGTTGTATGACAATAGTTCAGCTGCCAGCCATTTGGTTTTTTTCAATTTCTTGGCCAGTAGTCTTGCCACAAATTTCTTTAAACGCCTAAGAAGCTTTTCTATATCGAGAAAAGATGAAATGTTCAAATGAAACCAAACTGTAGTAAACAAAAATTCTTAGTGATTCTTTATAAATAGGGGACTACCAACTGACTAGCACTAATAAATTTCTTATATTTAGGAACAAGTTATCAACCCAGTACCCTTAAGAAAAACATTTGTAAAGTTACAAAAATCACCAACTGGTCATTTCCTTTTTTTCTTTTTTGAGGTTCCTAAAGGAGCCGTTTTTTGGGATATAACTTAATACCCAGTCTTTTCCTTGACGAGCAATCACTTCTGAGACAACCTTCTGAAGGTGGCCAATATACTTGCAGCACTTTTCAGGAATCATGGACTGTCAAAACGTCCGATGGATGGATGGCTCATCAGGTTTATAGCGCCGCGGGAGTACATATCATTGATACTGGGTGATGAACCAACAGATGGCAATGATGAGTGTGACTGAGTGTGCCTGTGTGGCGACAGCGAGTGACAGCTTGTGTAGTTCTCTTTCCAGAATGATTACTTTTGTTTTTACTTTAACATTTTTATCGACGCTTAGGGATCCTTTGGGAAAATCGTGAAAGGAAAAGAAAAGTATTAGTGACAAACAGAAACTACTTTTCCGCCATTTTGCTCACTGCTCTGCTCACTGAATACTTTCGTCTCTGATTGGTGGAGTTTTCACTGTTGGCGTTGATGATTAGATGACTGGGTTTTACCCAACGTTCAAAATCAAGACCTGATAAACATGATAGCGTGACATGGGCTCGGCCCATGATGTAATCTTAGGTTGTATAGCTTCTATCCATTTAGATAAGGAGAAGATGGTGTGTGGATGGCTTCACAGCACTTCAGCTCGTGCCATATTTCAATTGGGTTGAGGTCAGGGCTCTCTGCTGGAGTGGGCCAACAGTTGATACTATTTTCTGCCATGAAGGTCATTGCTAAACGGCATATAGAAAAATACAAAGATCTCTAGTCAAAATGAAGACTACCCAAACTTAATTTTCCCCTGAGATAAAGGAAGGCAAAACTAATACAAAGAAGTTGACACAATACACCACCTAATCTTGGAAACTTGAACTGTAATCTTTAAAATTTAAAAAACAAATTGGCTCGATTATATGCAAAAGCAAATTATATGACTCTTTAGAAGTCTTGACCTAACACATGTTTTTTTCATTCTATTAACCAAAAAGAAGTTTCAGTTAGACAACGTTTTATTAGCCTTATATAATTATCCAAACCATTAAAGGCGTAACAAAATTTTTCATTTTTACTCACTACTGTGTGTTTGGGGTCGTTATCTTGTTAGAAACGGTGTCCATCAGGAAAGGTCTCATTCAGAAAGGGAAGCAGTGTTTCCCGCAAGATGCTCTCCATGTAGAACTCTTCATGATGCGCTTGAATATCAATATTTTGGTGGTGCCTCTTCGGGATATCCCAGCCCACACATGCACTTTTTAAGGATGCTTAACCTCGGTTTTAGCTTTGCAGGCATCCTTTTTTTTTTATGAAGCACACTTTGTTATCTCGTTTCAACCAAATACTGACTCTTCCGTGAACACCACGCGTCTCTTGCAGTCTTTCACAAAAAGCAAGTCAAGTTACACGATTTAGATCTGTGACGGCTTTGCAGTACTTGGGGCCGTGTTTTCGCCAGCCAAGGTTCAAACCGACTCTCTTGACAGCTGGTACCAAGATTACCATTTTATTTTGTGAATGGATAAGCTTCTGTAAACCTAAATAATGAAGTTGAAATCATGATCAATCGAAGATAAAAAAAAGAATCTTACACCAAAAATATTTTTGAAACCATCACTAATTCTAATATGAGCGAAAGCCTCACTTACCAACAGCTGTAAGGTCATCGTTCTCTTCCAGTTTCCAGTCGATGAGCAAGGAGTTTTGTCTGTCGGCCGCTGCGTTGTTGGTCTCCCAAAGGCAAGTCGTTGCGGAAACGCTTGTAGTACTTTGCCAGTTTCACGGCTAATCTTGCAACCGTCAAGACCAAAGAGATCACAAACAACCTTTGAAATTTTTTTTGTGGACGAGACACGGCGACCAAAGTGGCTTCTGTTCAGCAATCTGTTTATTTTTGACTCAAACTCTCTGCGAATACATGCGTTCTAACATCGATATCTTGATTCTTAGACTTAGACTATTTTACACAAGTAACTAAGCTATATTTATACTAAATCATACAGGAACATAATACTAAAGTTGTTTGTCATTTCCCTTACGTATACTAAATTCTTGCACGTATTTTGTGCCCATCCCGTACACGAACAAAGATTTCTTGGTTCATATTGTTTACACCCATGTAACGTCACGGCAAGCCCAAGTTTGTCTAATCTAATTATCGCTAGGATTGTCGCGTGTGACACGCACACGCTTTCTAGAAGGCTAAGTTACTTAATAATATTCACAAGATTGTGTTATAAGCTTCACTAAAAGGAATCGAATTGTTTTACTGTAAATCATAAACGAACTAATAATAAGAAATATATCCTCAACAATTTTAACAAATCAACGGAAAAAATAAAGTAATCTGAGTTGAATATATTTTGGTGCTTGCAAGTTAACAAATAGTTCGATGATCGGCGAAGTCTAGTTAGTAAAGGAGCTGCCTGTGTGCCTCATTAATTAACCACGTGATGAAACAACGAGACTCGGCGCGTGAGCCGTGAGTTAAACTGAACCTCGATTTTTGTACTTAAGAAACTTCAATTTATCTTCACGATAAAAAAGACAAACAGGTTGGACTCGTATAACTCAGCGTAAAAATAATCTCCCCCCAAAAAATCAGACAAACACACTGGCTCTTTTAATAGTTTGGTGTGAAAAGATCGAGCAACTTTCGCTCGATTGCAGTCGGTTTTAGAATTTAGACATTCCTTTAACAACGAGTTAAATTATTCTGTAATTCTTAAACAGTTTAAGTTATATTATGCTAAGTAATTTAGCAATGTTCCGGAAATGACTTTTTATTTCTTCTGATAGTTAAAGAAGCATTTAGAACCGACTTCTGACGGATATTAACATGTTATGTAACGATCTGCGTAAGAACTAGGCAAAGAACAATAGAGCTGATTCAAAATTAACAGTTGGTGTCCTGTAATCATATTATTTTCACGTATGTTTATTGGTCTAGCACGCTCTAAGCGCGAAATTTGAGTTTCAGAAACTAACTTCGACATCGCCAACATCGTTTTCGGCTGTTTTTTCCATCCCAAACTTTTTTGACTTTGATACGAGGAACTGAAGTAGTTTATTAGTGATGGAGCACAGACTATAGCAGCTTGACCGTTGATGTAAGAGTTCCTTGATATACAAAAGAGCGAGGTCATTAAGAGTTTTATTTACTAAGAGAAGGATCTTGAATTGGATACGAAAGTGAACAGGAAACTAATGTAGATTAATCAGGACTGGTGGTTGCGGTCGTGTGAGAGAGGATATGGGCAGCAGTGTTTTGTATGCGTTGCAGTTTCTGTAACGTGCAGTCGGGTGAGCCATAGAACAGAGAGTTGCCGTAACCGAGGCTTGAAGTGATGAAAGTATTCATGTATAATTATTTTGAGACAGTCGTTTGAAAGATATTTCCGAACTGCATAAATGTCTTAAGGTGGTAGTAGGAGGATTTGCATACAGACTTCACTTGATATTCTAGTCGTGCGTGTTTGTTGAAGACAGAAAACGAAACTGAAAAAAAAAGCAACTTTGCATAGGCCAATACAAAACATAAATTATTTGATCAGAAGTAGAATCACTGAACGCTCTCCAGTTCTTGATAACGATTTTAGAAATATGATATAACCTACAGCCTTATTCAGGTATTTTAATAGGATAAACGAAACAAGTTTCTAGACTCAACCCAGAACACAGGGAACAAATAATTTTCATACCTTCTTTGCAGAGACAGATCGAAGCATGGCAAGTCTTCCGTGGTGCTCTTGATCCTCTTGACTTAGACTTTCCCTTTCTACAACCGAATAGGAAATTAACTATCACGTTAAAGAATGTGATAAAAATCACCATGATAAATGACTCGTTTATAAACGTTATCTTTTTCAAGTCCAATTTTCCACTGTGTGGAAGCAACAAAGTTGTTGGTGCAGTTTCGAAGAAGTGTTCTTGAACCAACGACCAATTCTTTTGGAGTGTTTCTTCTGCAGCAGCTAGTATTATTTCGAATTCGCAGCTACTCTTGAGAGGGAATGTGCACTATGATCGAGTAAGTGGGTGGCACACGATGAAAAATCAAAATCCTTCATATTTTGTCAAAAGATACTCTGATCTATCCTAAGAAATGTGGTGGGGTTTTTTTCTTTAGCAAATAATTGTAAATCCAAAACACGCATTTTTACACCAAAATCGGTTAAATACTGTATGTTGCAAATCTGCAAATATTTACTTCGCGTCACGTCCTTTTAGAACAAGGAGTTTTCTCTCTTTGTTATCAGACATTTTTGTTATTGTTTTCGACACCTCTTTATCTCTATCTGTCAGCTTTTCGAACACTGCATCTCATCTTGGGCAAACTTAAGCATTTGCGCTTAAGTGGGGATTTTTCGCTTCACCTTCTCATTTTTATAGTTATCAAGCTTTTTTGCCAGAAGTGCTCTTTGCTCGTTTGACTCAATTTGACCTTGTTTTCTTCATCGATGATGTTTTAGGATTTTGGGAGCTTGAGGTCAGACCTGTTGTGCTTTCTGAAGACCTCCAAATGCCCACTTTTAACTCCTGAGGCTACCGCTGTGACAGCTGGAGAGCCCCTCTAATAGCTTTACATTAATACCACTCTACCGTGGCCACATCTTCTTCCTGTGGCAATAGCTTTCTTTTACTTGTTGCGAATTGCTTTTAACTTGGTACCATTTATCTGTTTTGATAAACCAGTTGCTCATTTTCTTGGCTTCTTCATTAGTAGGGTAGTTTTTCTTAAATAGTGATTAAAGTGTCTAAATATTTGATTGGATGGACTCCCAGTCAATGACTTGCAAGACTTGCTCGTAGCAAGAAGCGGCTATGAGTACTTTTACTTCCGCTAAACGGGGCGGCAAAATCAATCTTTTATGTTATAAAGACTTAGAGCTGTTTTTTTCTCATGCACTAACCTTAATTCTAGTGGAAGTTCAATTTATCATCAGAAAATATTGACCACAAATGTTGCTTATTCAAGAACTTGGAAGGATTAACGCCGTACTCACATTCCACGAGTTGATCAAACAAATCAAATCTGACGAGTGACTGGTCGTTCTGGTTTTCAAAAGCCAGAAATCTCGCGGCTTGTTTCGTGTAATTTTTATCGAAGTATCAAGCTGTTTTCATAGAATAGAAATTTTAAATCGCGCTTATCTTGGTTGCTGAGTTGTTACCCATAAGATAGAGAGCACTCTAATCGCTGTTCCACTGCCTAGTTATCTTTAGAGATTCGATTAACGGGGCTGCATCTTCCCTTTGGCATGTGAATAACCTTATATCCTACATTGCTGTAGGCACAAATTAAAGAAAACGGCTTTGTTTACTCGGTTTACTTGTTTTGTATGCAGCATCCATTAGCAACAATTCTGAGCCATATCTGTACAAGAGTATCTGTTGCAAGAATTAATGGTGCAAGTGCAGAAACTTGCTTCCTTCCTATCTTTCTCAATTGTAGTTCGCTTCTTGTCTATTCCTTTTTTCTCCCATTCCATAACTTTCATTTTCAGTGACTCCTGGATCATCGCCGAAGTATTTCTGCAAAAGGACGATTTAGTAGCAGACTTGTTAAAATTTTTGAAACAAATACGACAACTTTGATTTGGCAGACATGTTTCGGCAGCATCTTCTGTCTTCGTCAGTGCTTTAATGAATTAATGATGAAAAGGTATATAAGAAGAATAATGACAATGGTCTTAATTACTAAGATAATATAATTATGTAGAATACAATGGTGCGTGGCATATTACAGTGCAAGTTTGGTATTAAAGTGTTTGACTTGGACATTCAGCGAGGGCTTTTCCCAAAGGATATGAAGTGCTTCTTTGATTTGTAAATCATAATATGTTGTTGCCTGATCGATAATTTCAAAACAGTTTTCGTTACATACTGAATGGCATTTTGCTGAGTTATTTAAGTGTTTGTAAATTTCTGCAAAACATTTGCTTTGCTAATGAGGTTTTGTAGATCATGGGTAGTTGGAAAATACATGCAGTTTATTTTGCATGGTCGGTCATGGTCACCAAAAGAAGGATCAAAATCTTACAAGTGTCATGGTTTTTACAGCGCTTGTGGGCTTTTGCACTCGTGTAACTTTCTATTGAGGAAGTCAGACTGAGTAAAACCTTATCCTGTGTAGGGACTCAATCGTTCCCTTATAAAACCTGAAACAATAACAATTCTCTGTCCTAAAATATTTCCACTTTTCTTTGGAACCTATATCACTTTTCCTCATTCGCACCCATAATCAGAAATAAATAAATCTACTACAGCTGATAGTTTTGTAATTTTTTTGGCGGATATATATCATCAGCAGATCTTCTAAGCTAAAGTCAAAACTGATCTTTAAGCCACGATAAACTCTGATGGCATAGTTTACGTCTGTTTGAACCCTTGGGTCTTACCGTGAGATGAGCTGCCCTGACAAAATTACAATCTTTTAAGATCGGCATTACTTCATGTGTTCGGTTGTTGGTAACATGGATGTCACAAGGAGTGTACTCTTCCCTCAAACCCATCTCCTGCACCTTTCGTGTGCATCCACCTTTGAAATGCAATCGCTGATGTTCACTGGCTGCTGGTTATTAAAAACCAGTTCTAATCTAACTGGACGATCTCGTGGAGTTCTAAAGGATTATTGCGAATCCACTTTGTCTTTTTGCCACCCAAATCCTTGATCTTGATTTATTGTTTCGGGCTCACCACATCGAGGTACAAAGCCTTGCCATCCAGCCTGAGTCCTTTCAGGGCTTTGAGTGGGAAGGATATCCGTCGGTTTTCTTGGCTGGAAACCCTTGAATGATCCACAGATATCAACTGGCTTATTCGTGAAAACGAAAGCTTACACTTCATCTTTTCATGACTGACTCTTCAATCTTCTCTTCTCCACGAAAGTAACTGGCCATGCTCTTGGTCACCAATGAAGTTCATACTAGCTTCGTCCAGATGGAAAGACTGTTTGCCACTTGCTTCTTGTAGGGAATCTTTGAACAACTTGGCAACTTGGCAGGTTCTTTAGAAATCGTTGTCACAGTTGCTTTTGAAACATATTGGTACCTTTCTTTCAACAATTGCTCTCTCAGTTGTCCAATTTCAACCAAGGGTTTGTTGCCAGATGGAACAATGTTGGAAATTTCGAGGTTTCCAAAGGAATGGCCAGTAGGTTCCTGTGATTCCTGTTGGCAAGATAAAAAAAAATCCTTGAGTTGAGTGATCTTGAATGCCGTGCAAATTTTCGAGCACGAAAGCCGAAAAGGTACACGTGTATCTATTATGCTGTTAATTTTTGTACTATTTGTAATTTATGCTGAACAGATGAGTTATTTCTTTTGACATTTCTCATTGATTATACTAATCTCAATTATCCTTTTTGATGTTTCTCATGATGTATTTATGTTATTGGATCATAAACTGGAAAGCATTCACTGCAAAGTTAACTACTTTTCTATTTCCACACTTCTAGTTTGTCTGATGGAAATATTTTTGGCTAGAAAGTATGTATGCATAACGAAGTATGGATGAGTACGGAAATTTAGCCAAAGACGTTTGCGAAGTTCTTTCCGTACGACATGCTTTACTCAAGTATGAAATACGTATCTTCGTTTGCAATAGACATTAGTTGTTCCGCAACTCTGCGTAATTTCGACTTCGCGCTGTTCTTACCCATGGTTGATGCACAGAGAGATCGGAAGATTTGCAGTCATTCCATTTGCTTTGGGTGCGCCTGCGACAAGCCAGCAGTCTACGATTTAAAAGGAAAATCATTTATGCATGTTGGAAGCTACTAGAATGATTGAAGTAACCCTTGGCAGAAGAAACGGCCTCACTGAAAGCCACACTGACCCAATGTCCAAGTTCTCAAAATGAGGGAACCAGGTGCATAGTAGTTGTAAAACTATTTATACACAGAGACCTGAAAACGATGATCAATCAGATCAATCTTTGGGGGACCTCATAGTAGCTAATATTATCAGCAGTATTGAATGAATATAACCTGTCGGGGGTAATATCTGGCTGCCTTCTTGCATATGTAAGCTGTCATACAACTGCCTCATCCTCCAGGCTGACACCATTCATTTCACAAAACAGGCATATACCAAGTTTGGGATTGACAACAAGTCAGTCCTAAGTCAATTCTTTAATTAACAACCCGCCATCTTGCCTTAAGTTGCCTGAAGGCACACTCAATGGGATTCCTGGCGCTTCTTAATATATTATTAAAGAACACTTGCTTGTTGTTGTTTGGGCTTGCAAATTCGTTCTTACAGTATGGCAATAAAGAATAAACTGGATCTCCAATCGGGGTGACAGGAATTTTGTCGTAGCTAGCGAGCAACTCCTTGTACATCATGGGCATCTTTTCCTCCCTGAGCAACCTGTTTACTTTAGAATTTCCAAGCACCCTGCCATCGTGTACACTGTCTGGCCACTTTAGTTCAACGTCAATGAACGTGCCTTTCTAATCGCAAACAGCTTGAGCATTGATGTTGTATTTCTATTTATAACTATATAGTATCATCGATACAGCGAAATGCTTGCGGAAATCTCCAAACTCATTCTCTATTCCCTTGACACGATGGGCCATTTCTCTTGTGTTACTAGGGAGTTTGATGTAACTTTGCCCTAACACTTAAGTAATGACCTCGCACACAGTTGCTTTTCTACCCAAAATCTTGGCAGTACTAAGCGTGAAATGAAAATCAAAAACCGATTTGTTTTGTCAGTTGTAGCAAACGAAAGTATAAAAAGTGTGAAACGGAAAATGGAAAATTGACTGGACTGTAAATTGTTTTAGTTTTGTTTTCGTGAGAAAACTGGAATAAACGAACTAGTCACGGTTCTTTCGGGCATTGCTATAACGTTAGTCTTATGTCATCACAAGCTCCTGGACGCATCCATTTAGCAATCGTTGCGTGTCGGTCAGAAATGAATGCAGTTATGACCATCTCAGTTGCCAACAAATACCCAATTTGTAACTGACTAACCTGTAAGAGAACAATTTCAATAATGAGGCCAGCTGTACAGCAGAAAGTGTAAGTCCCATATTTGGCAGAATTGCCCGTGCTGTCATTGCGCTCATCCCAGTTAAGACCAACTCCTTCCTTTTAAGGCTTTCCACAATACCTGTCTGGTATTTCTTCCAGTACGACACCATAGTCGGATAAGTAGATGTCTTTGGTGACAGTAGTACGTTGGCTGGTTATGTGCTGGAAAACCAGGAGCACCTTTTTTACTGATGCCCAAGCACAGAATATTAGAAAACTCAGCAACAGATGTCCAGCTTGGAATTTGCCAAGAAGAAGGGGTTGACTTTTCCAGTTAAAGGTCTTATTGCAGCTGCCACACAGGGTACTTATGGTGAGAAGTGTTCGATTTGACAAACCTTCACCTCTGGGCCACTCTCGAAGCAAAAGTGGCAGTGCCACAACGAGAACACCACACCCTTTTACTCTTCTCTGACATTCTTGTCCTCGTGAATTAGCAAAAATTTTACGATAAAACTAAATGTAACAACATGGGCAAAGAGTAGGGTAGTTAGAGATGCGGAAGGATGTTTGCATCATCCACACACCCACGCATCGAAAAGGGACAAACCTTGGATTGTCAACATTGGTTTTGCTGATGTTGTCTTCACCTAGCTCCCGGTATATCTGATCTCTGAACTCGGGGGTCCCGGATGGGTCCTCTTTCTACTTATAACTTAGCCAAAAGTTATCTTCCTCATCATCATTTTCATGAAGG
Organism: Hydrozoanthus tunicans; assembly: GCA_026413305.1. NCBI lineage: Eukaryota > Metazoa > Cnidaria > Anthozoa > Zoantharia > Hydrozoanthidae > Hydrozoanthus > Hydrozoanthus tunicans. Next base: position 12,389 of record JAOBAT010026123.1, on the reverse strand, counting down.
GTCTCGTCATGGATCATAGCTTCATTTAGGCCTGGGGTTAACTCAGATAAGTCAAATTTCGAATTTGAAACTATTCATGCATTTTTTGACGCAATACACCTTGTGTTTTATCTCTATTGCCATTATATTGGGATCAGGGGGGATTTATTTAAAATTTGAAGCCCTAGATTGGCGACTTATTAGCCGGGGAAAGCTGTTTGGAGCATTTATGTCAGCCAATTGCACCCCCCCCACCCCACCATAAAAGCATTTCAATTGATTTGACTGATAGAACAACTGAAAAGTTTCTGTGCTGACAATACCCGGAGCAAAATTGTTAGAAAACGACCGGTAAAAAACTTATTTTTTGAGTTTTCTAGTGTTTGTCAGGGTAGATGTGCGGGCATACCTTCAGTCTCAGAGAGTGCTGTGTGACTGACACTCGGCAGTGCTTCAACCCACTGTTTCTGGTTGCTAGCGAGCTTTTCTGCCATTTCCTCGACTTTCCTGTTAAGTCGGTAGACTTTGTTGCTCAAATTCTTTTTGTCTTTTGCTAGACAAATAATGTTACAACAATCGGTTTCTTCGTAACCCTTAAATAGAGGTAATTTTTTTTGTTATAATTAAAAGAAAATAAATAGATACTTTGGTAATACCTTGCTAGCAAATGGAGTGGACGTGGCTTTGAGGCATCTCAAGGGGGATTCCTTCAGTCACAGTAACCGGAGTCACGGTGGCTCGGGAACTTTACTTTGACTATCCGAAATGGGACAACGCGATTTTTGCGCCGTAGACTGACTGTGAGGCACTCCCTTTTCCAGATGTCCAGTCTATTTGAGATACAATAAATGTTAGCCAGCTGAACAACGGTCCTGGCGTATAAGTATAAACTTACTTCTAATTTGCTGTCCGTTCGTGGACACAAACTATCATCCACACTCGCAGATTCAAATGCTGCATCCGTTGGAGCAACTTTTGGTCTGAAAGAAAGTTTAAAAAACTTTTAGCTAAAGCCTGATTTCCATATAACCGTAAGAGGCGTAAGCCGAGCCAGCAGTAGTGTCTGGGGCACACCGCCGGTAGTTTGGTTTCCATAACCGCAACAACCGTAAAAGTGTCCCCCGGTAGCACTGCAGCATAATTAGCCAACTTACACTTCTCATTAGTTACGTGAAACTCAGGCGGAGAATGCTGACCCCAAAGCGAAAGCACAGGTTCTGGATCCGCGATATTTCCAAAAAATGAGTTGAGCGTGGCCAATTTTATACATTATTTCAAGATCTTGAAATCAGGTACATTTATCCTGGCTTCTTGTACTTATTTCCTAGTCTGTTTACTTAATTTAACTTTTTTAGTCGCAGCAAATACTGCGTGGGAATAATATCATACTTTGCTACATGATTATTTCCTTGCGATAAAAAGTCTGGATTCTCATGCCGGTATTATCGACAGGAAACGGCTAAGCAATTTTTTGCCATTTTCGCGCCATTTAAGCAGTTTTCTAATTTTGGCTGAAAAGTGACTCAGAAGCAATGAAAACTGTGTATCGACGAGTCTGTTTTTTAAAACTCCTACACATATATTTATACAGACATAACTTTAACAACAGGGAAAAGGCAATTTTATTAGTCGCACTACACAAATCCGGACAGAGGACCGACATAGTTATATTGCTTGGTATTTGTATTTATATTTGTATTGCTTTGTATGTATTATTTTGCACTGCACGTCTTTTAAAAAAAGTATATGTTATTTTAAATTTTTTTATTTTTACGCATAACTTCAGGTACCTGCACATGACACCAGAGAGATTTGACCACTTACTGACCTGGTAAGCCCCAATATCAAAAAGTCGAAGTGCAGAAGCAAGGAGCCCCTGTCACCTGGGCAACGCCTTGTGATCACACTGCGATACCTGGCAACAGGCGATTCCCAGCAATCGCAGTCTTTCAACTTTCTAGCAGGAAGGTCAACAGTATGTATCGTTGTTCGCGAAACCTGCGATGGCATTTGGAACGCCCAAAACGAAGTGTATCTGCGGCCCCCTCAAACCAAGAAGAATGGTGCACAGTTGCCGGAAAATTTGAGTCAACTGTCACGTTTTCTAAGGGGCGTGAGTAAGGAAGAAAAAGGTTTTTGGTGGTTATAACATGCTACCACAATCCAAGTATCTGAAGCAATTTCAGACATGCTAATTGGGATTGGCCTATCAAAAAAATGCTAGTTTTTAGTCTCTCCACGTACCGTTCCACATGGATTCGAAGGCTTGCAACTTTCTTGTTGTGCTGAGATTCTTTGGTGAATTGTTTCTTCCCTTTCATGAAGTGTGGCAAAGCAAGTTTAAAAGCCATGACAAGCCTGGAGATTTCAGAAATTGTCGGAAACCAGTTTTCGGTTCCTGGGAAACTGTCGGAAACCACTTTTCGGTTCTGTAAACTTTTTCTATAAAGAAGACTATAAAAAAGCAGGGTTGGAAATTTATAATAAAAGTATTTCTGGTAGGCAAACATTACATCTACTGACTACATGTAAAGCTATATCCATTCATGGAAATTGATAGCTCATCAGATAACGATAGCTCGTTATAACAGAGACTAAGTATGAATTATTTAAATAGTTACAGAATAATCTGAGCTCAAGTCTTCTTGGTTATACTTATGTAACCATTTGCAATAGCCACAAGTGTAACCAAGTCAAGTAAGCATTTATTACTGCTGTAATAGCTACAGTAGCTAATAAACTTTAACTAAACTGAAACAGTAAATAAATGTTTTCACTGTCAATGCCATGGGCAAGTCCTAACACATTATTTTGCTTATAGAATTGGCAGTTACATGTAGTACAACTTGCAGTACTATCTGAAGAGCCTGAGCCCCATTGTTGGAAACAAATTACTCACGCATAAGGCTATCAGTATGATTCATTAGTCCTGTGGGCAGGTACAAATGTTTTCAATGAATGTCAATGAGAATCTGAACCATCACTACTAACTACTTAAACTATAGTCCACATCTATGTCCAATTTAGACTCGGAATTTGAACTCAAAGACTCAAAGTCTTTTTGCAGCTCATCTGCTGTTGTTCCACAATCAGAATCTGAATCACTGATTTCTATGTCATCATCGAGCAACTCGTTCACAGTGCTAGGCTTACCAATTCCAATTAGTGCGGAAGCTGATACTGGCAAGAGATCTGGGGTTTGCTGTTTGGTGTTGGTGGGTCATTGCTTCAGAACGTTTTTGGAAGTGTGGTGATACCTACCACGTTTTAGCTCAGGGGAGTTCATGTACATACTCACAGCCTTCTGTACCAGCTTTCCTTCATAGTTGGGGTCAAGTTTGCAGAGAAGCGGTGTGTTGATTCTAACCAAAAGCAAATCATTGAGTGTATCATTCTTCAAACTCAACCTTGAACCCTGCAAATGACGCTTGAGAGTAGAGAAACCTCTTCCCACTGTAGAACTTGAGAATGTCAGACAAGACAAAGTTAAAAAATGAGAAGGAAATGAGGAAACCTGTGATGATAATCAGCAAATATCCTCTCCCAGAAAGAATTGTTCCCTTTGAAACCTTTGAATTTGGTTATTACTTTCAGGCTCTTTACATCGTTCAGTTCCTTCAGGGCAAGATCTTGATTAAAGTTATGTACTCTCAGTGGTTCTTTAAAATTATCAGCTAATGTAAGAGTGCTCTCTTACCGTAGTTGCTGCACGATCCCCACTACTGTGATCAGCAAGCCTCTTGCCTGAACAATTGGTTGGTTGAGTGATCACAAGGTACATTTAATGATATTCTGGGTGGCAAAGGAATGTCACAGACTCCACTGGGAAATGCAAAACAAAGAAAAATCACGCGTTTGCGGTTAATTGTGCCTTGTCTTGGAGTCTGTGACTTTCCTTTGCAATCCAGATTGTCATTAAATGTACCATGTCATCACCAGTTGCAATAGGCCTGTTGGTAGTGGGACGGTAGTCTCTGGCTCTGGACATAACACCCAACAAAGACCAGTGAAATTGCCATGGTTTTTCAGCTGATCATACAGCCAGGCGCGATCTTTTTCATTAGGATTTCGGTCCAACGGATTGTAATTGCGTTTTTTCTCAGAGGGAGGGAACATTTCTGCTGCTGCTTGAACAGTTTCCGCTGCTTTCTTTCGTTTCCACTGGCATTCAACTTCTGGCCTGCTCAAATTATGGATCCGTAAATAAAAATGGCCGCCGCATGACTGCATTTTATTGCACCGCGCGGACACGCGCATTCTGAGCTCTTAATTTTAAGATTGTTCCCTAAGTAAATCTATATAAATAACCAAAAATCTATATTGATAAAAGAACAGAGAGAGACTACTTTACCTACAATCTTAAATGGGCAAAAGTTCAGTACGGGTTTTTCAACAGGAAAGTTGAAGAAACACGATGTTCACAAACTAACAACTTAACGTAACCTTGTAGGCCTTCTTTTTCATGCTGTTTCGTTTTTGCCTCCTGGACATCTTTCTTTCCTTTAAGCTTGGTATGCAGTGGCTGGGGAACCTCCTTTTTAAGGCTTTCTTCAATGGCTTGGAGTTCTTCTCTGCAACGTTTTAGCATATGTTCAAAGACATTTCGAACATATGCTGCCAAAAAGATAACTGAAATTTTATCTTATTTTCAATTTAAAACCAAGAATATGTTAAGCCTGGCACTTCCTTTTTGTTCCTTCCCAACATACCATCCACATACTTGATTAGAAACACACACATTTGCAAAATAATGTAAACGCATCTCAGTTTAATAAAAGTCTACTGTTATGATGTCAATAATAATTATTATTAGCAAAAATTTACAGTAATTTTGTTTAGTCTTCATTTCTCTGACAACAGCTTGTCCCTCCTTGAACTTGGGATAGGTGACTTTCAGCTTCTTGTTCTTGTCTTTGTCAACCTGTGCCTCTCTGTGTAAGTTGAGGTTGAATTGAAGAGCAGCCAAGATAGTTCTGAAACATAAAATAGAGAGACTCTAGTTTTTACAGTATTAGCACTATACTAGATTGGAAGTCTTGATGTCATCAAACTATATATCTTGTAGAAATGCCAATATCAAATTTTAGCAGTTATGTCTAAGATCTTACTTAGTGATTAAGAAACTTGAATTCAGGATTGTCGAGCTTTATGATTTTATAATTGTTAGTGTTTTGTGTTTACTGACCTACCCAGCATCCCCATGCATGCATGCATCTTTGGAGCGAGTTGGTTAACCACAGAATGGTATCTCCAAGACAGCTGGTTTGTGTTTCAGGTGAGGCTTGTTTGATACCCCTTATCAAATGTGGCTTCTCCAGAGCATTGCAAAGATTTTCGTATGCTCAAGATTCTGAAACATAACACAGAACGTGGGAAATAAGCTTGTTAGTGTTTTGTGCTTGTGTTAAAGGACTTTTAATGGTTTTTAACATTACAGTTTTTTAAACTTAGTATTTTTGTAAAATAACATGCAATTTAATGTGGAGTTATTGGAAGATTAAATAAATCTGTCTGAATCAAATTGTGTTGTTTGTGTTTGATGGCCCATTACCAATGTATGATTGAGAGTAATTGAGAATGTTTTCGTTGAGTTCGAAGTTCGAAGTTTTGTATAAATTTCTTGGCCCGGCAGTGCACAACTTGAAATACTGGGATTCCAAAGGAAATGATAGTGTAGCTTGCGAGGAAAGGGGAGGAAAGACGGGACCATGGCGACGCTTTACGCCAAAGGAAGAACTATTTATTACTCTTCTTAGACTAAGGCGAGGATTTTCGCTTCAAGCAATTGCTGACATGTGCGAAGCATCGGAATCGTCAGTGAGCAAAATTACTATTACTTGAATTCGATTTATTTTCCTCCAATTTAAAGCGATGAGAGCTCCTATGTTTCCATCGAAAGATGTCCTCAAATCATCCTTGCCGAAAGTGTTTCGTAAGTTCAAAAATGTGAGATGTTCTGTTGACTGTACAGATTTTTTTCTCAAGTTCCCAGAGATTATGGTCAACAAGGGAATATTTTCTCGTTTTATAAACATCATACAACTCTGAAAGCACCGATAGCTGGTAGAAACTAGAATATGACTCTTCTGTTAGTGCTACCCTGTCTAACTCTTTTAAACCATTCTTGCAAGCATCCTCGCGTAGATTTTTGATAGCATGCAAAAAGCAATGGTGGTTAGCTAATTCCACAAACTTGTCTTTCTGCTCTTGTGGCAGTGAAGAACTTAAAATTACAGACTTTCTCCACTCATCTAGCTTCTTATTGAAAGATTTTAATACATATGACATGGAAAAGACATGGTACTCTTAATGGAAAACATTAACTCTTCAAGGCGGTTATCAACTTCTCCAAAATCGACATTGCTAATAATTGTTGCAAGTTCTCTTGGTCTATCCTGATTGTCCGAAAGAAGTGTGTTGCGGTCCTCTTTTAACAGCATACTTAATCATATTGTCCTTTTCCCTTCTGGTGTCGCTACAAAGGAGAAATTGTATTTCCTTGCCTTTTTGTTGGTACCATCATTTAGCAAGTTTAATTGCTTCCTTACCTTCGTTATCGTTCAAGATTGCCCCCCCCCTGCCTGTAAAAGTGCAAGGCACTTTCCCTCATACATAATTTTATGCACTGTCCCATAGGAAGGAGTTGTTGCAAATTTGCCCCAGTTAGTTTTTCTATTATAGATTTTAAGGCTTGTGACACGGCCACGTATGGGACCGGGTTCGTCCAGGTCCTTAAAAACCTTAAAAGTCCTTAGTTTTCACTTTCCAAAATTTGAGACCTCAAAAGTCCTTAAATTTTATAAAAATCAGTCGTGGTCTTAAAAAGTCCTTAAATTTTTACTTTTTCACTGAGGTTGGCATTTTGTTTGAATAACGAGTCATGTAATTAGCTTACAAATAAATTGTTTGTTGAGTTTGAATGAAGACTACACTGTTATGTTGTCATAAAAAGTGCACAGTAATAGTTATGCTTACGTAATGCCAAATCAAACCTTTGCAGTTCTATAGACTTTAGGGTCAGGTCCGTGAATTATAACAACTAAAACGTGCCTATAACTATATAACTGTGTCAAGGAAAATCAATATCGTAAAAAGTCATGTTTTACGTCAGTTCTGATGGTTAAAGTCCCATGGCTTAGGTCCTCAAAAACAAATAATCTTACTTAAAAAGTGCTAAAAAAGAAAAGCGGACGAACCCTGATGGGAATGCTGAGTTTCAACAGTGACAACACAGCCTCCTTGACACTGGCTCTATACTTGCCATTATCATCAAATGTTCTCACCTCCTCAGCATCGTACATTGCAGTCAACTCTTGCAATCTAAGATTCTCTCAGTCCATTTCCTTCAACCTCTTCCACTGAAGATCTATCTGTTCCTCCAGTGTTCTTACTTTCGCACTATAAACTATACTTTGTTTCTTGAAGTTCATGTTTACTTCATAGTATCTTTTCTGGTATTTCAACTTGTCGTTTAACCTTTCTACTGCTTTGGCCTTTTCTGAATCTAATTTTTGACTTATTTCTTCTTATTTCATCTTGTTTTCATTCTGAAATGATAGCATTGTTCCATTACTATTCCTAGCTCAAAGTGTTTTTCCTTGTGTTATAAACCAGTGATGAGAGGAAACTTAAAGTGCATTGTAGATTTCTACTTATCTCAAAGCTAGTTAATAAAAATCAAACACTGACTTACTAGAACATTAGTCAAAAATGAATGATATTATCAATATGAATCAGTTGAATATTTTTTTTGTTTTTTCTCACAACTTCTATTTTTACAAAATGACCTATTATTTTCTGGCATGACTTCAAGTTTTTTGTCACGACTTTTAGTTTTTGTCACGACTTTCAGTTTTTGTCATAACTTTCAGTTTTTGTCATAACTTCAACTTTTTGGCATGAGTTTTAGTTTTTGGCACCTTTTTTAATTAAATTATTTGCCAAAAAGTTGATGTCGTGAAGAAAAGTTTAGGTTGTTTTGTAAAAATAGAATTAGTCGTGAAAGGGAAGTTGAAGAGGATAAAGAAGAGGCCCTAACCGGGCTCCGTATGATGTAGATTCAAAGTGTTAGCACTAACCTCATTAACGTATGACTTGATCCTCGATGACCAGTCACTGACTGACATTTTATGCAAAGCTCCATCAGCATCTCTGTTGACAAGTAATGGTACACAGAGGGGCTGAAGACTGTCAAACCCGGACCTCCTTGGAGAATGCTGTGAACAGTTATTGTCCCAACAAGTTTCATCATCCCTGATGCAACAACTTGTGAGTTATAGATTGGGAGTTTGTACTTCTCTCCCTGAAAAAAACCTTAAGAAACTGTTCCATGTTCAGTTAAATAACTTGCCAAATGCTTTCTGCTATGTTCTGGGAACATCTTCATCAGCTGCCTTACCAGCTATTCTACTGACAATACCTGTTGCGAATGACGAACGAGACTCTGTCAAACGAATGTATAAACAACTCCAATTTTTTTATTGCCTTGAGACTCGATTCTGCGAACTTTTTCAATGTAAATCTCATCAACCACTTGTCGACCAACTCCGTGTTCATCTCGATTAATTCAGAGTTTATTTCGAATAATTGAGAATTCATCTCGACTATATCAGTGTTCATTTCGACAACATGTCGAATAACTACAAGTCTACAAAATTATATTCTCGTTTTTTTTTTCCACAAGGTCTCTTGACAGAATCAAAACAGGTTTTCTTGTGGCCTCAACTGTCACATCACACTTGACTTCACACTACCTGTGATGGCCCAGGCAAAGAATCCTTTGAAACTGACACTAATGAATTTGTCTTTTTTTCTCACCAAGGTTTGTCTTGATCATTTTAACGCTGACACAACTTTAACCTTCACTATCAGTGTAATGAATGGTTTAAAGACATTTAGCATTTTAGTCATTAACTAAACATCAGTCCCCTATGTGTATGTTAGACACACTTCTTTACTGTTAACTTATGACCACAATCTTCCTTTGTATATAAGTTCGATACGCTTTGTCATATATACGTTGTACATACCAATTGCCACACAACTACAATGGATTTTATGTACACAACTATGTCACGTTTTAAGAGTTACAGTGTAGGTATGCTTTGATTTACAGAAGGGCGTCCAGTGTTTGTTTCTCGCACTAACCCAAAATTTACAATGTCTAGGTACTTCATGGTTTATCATACATAAAGAAACTTCATCGAATATCCAAGAAATTACGTAGACTATTCCAAAAGTTATAGAAGAAGACTGTCAAAACTGATCTTTAATCCACAATAAACTCTGATGGCATAGTCTACGTCTGTTTGAGCCCTTGGGTCTTACCTCGAGATAAGCTGCCCTGACAAGATTGCAATCTTTTAAGATCGGCATTACTTCATGTGGTCGATCGTTGGTTGTTTCGATGTCACATGGAGCGTATTCTTTCCTCAAACCCATCTTCCGTGCCTTTCGCATGCATCCACCTTTGAAATGGAATCGCTGAGGTTCACTGGCTGCTGGTTATTAAAAACCAGTTCTAATCTAACTGTGCGATCACTGGGAGTTTTGAAAGAAATATTGCGAATCCACTTTGTCTTTTTGTCACCAAATCCTTGAACTTGATTTCTTGTTTCGGGCTCACCACATCGAGGTACAAAGCTGAATCCTTTCACGGCTTTGAATTGGAAGGATATTCGTCGATTTTCTTGGCTGGAAACCCTTGAGTGATTCACAGAAATCGACTGGCTATTCGTGAAAAAGAAAGCTTACACGTCATTGGCCATGCTCTTGGTCACAAATGAAATTCACACTAACCTCGTTAAGATGGAAAGACTGTGTGCCACTTGCTTCTTGTAGGGTATCTTTGAACAACTTCGCAACTTGGCAGATTCGTTAGAAATTGTTGTTATAGTTGCTTTTGACACATATTGGTACCCTTCTTTTAAGAATTGCTCTTTTAGTCGTGCAAATTCAGTTGCGGGGTTGTTGCCAGATGGAACAATATTGGAAATTTCGAGGTTTCCATAGGAGTTGCCTGTAGCTTCCGGTGATTCCTATTGGCGAGATAAAAAAATCCTTGAGTTGAGTGATCTTGAATGCCGTGCAAATTGTCGATCATTAAAGCCAAAAGGTATGCGGTTATTTTTTTATACTGTTAATCTTTGTACTACATGTAATTTATGCTAAACAGATGAATTATTTCTTTTGACATTTCTCATTGATTATACTAATCTCAATTATTCTTTTTAATGTTTCTCATTATGTATATTAATTGGATCTTAAACTGGAAAGCGTTCACTGCAAAGCGAAATATTTATTTATTTCCATAAGTGCCACACTTCTAGTTTGCCTGATGGAAATATTTTGGGCTAAATGGTATGTATGCATAATGAAGTATTGGTGAGTACGGAAATTTAGCCAAAGACGTTTGCGAAGTTCTTTCGGTACAACAAGCGTTACTTAAGTATAAAATACGTACCCTCGTTTGCAATAGACATTAGTTGTTCCGCAACTCTGCGTAGTTTCGACCTCGCGTTGTTCATACTCGCCATGTTTGATGCACAGTTAGACTGCACAAGATTTGCAGTCATCTCATGTGCTTTGGGTACGCCTGCGATGAGTCAGCGGCTTACGTTTTAAAAGTAAAATCATTCATGTACGTCGGAAGTTGAAAATTGATCAAAAAAACATGTCGGATCGCGTTACAGAAATCGCAATAGGCCACTTTAGAAACGAGTGGCAGCCTGGGCCGAGTTTTGTTTCGCAAGGGGTTCTGGGATTATTACAAGGGACGCGAGAGACATCAAAACAGAGAAAATGGAGAGCGAAGCTAGGTTATCGAAGATAGAAGAAAGTGTAAAAGTGACAGAAGACGATATTCCGGGTGCCAAACTTCTAAAAACTGTTGACAACTGTAATTGTACCGAATTAAGACGTTGGCTGCTGTGCAGAGGAGCGAAGACAACTGGAAAACGAGATGATTTGAAGCGAAGGTAGTTAGCTATAAAGTGATTAAAATTACTTATATCTTAAACTCAAATTAAAGCTTGTTTGGTACTCTTTAACGCTTATACTTTTATTTTCAACAGAGTAAACGACTACATAAAGAGTTGCTTAGACAAGAAGTATTTACGAGATCCAGATGGTGGGATAAATTTGCTCCGGAAGAAAGCACAGGCCGGAGCTTTGGACGAGTCGGAGCCAGAGGATATAGATTCGTTTCCCCAAAGAGGGATACTCGGTTGATTTATCGAAAATACCGAAAGTATCATTTGGAACTGTGTGGCGGTTTATGATCGAAACTGTGGCATATAAAAATCAAATTTCTACAGCAAAACCATTAGTGAAAGGATACAATTTCTTTAAATCAAGTCACGTCCTTGGTTTGTACCACCTGCCAAAGAACGGTAAACATTTCATTCGAAGTCAAGTTCTTCCCTCGATGAAAAAATCTGCCATTTATACATGCTATGTTTGTATATCCTCATTTTCCTATGTGTTAAAGGCAAAATGTGGTTGCCCTGCTGGAATCGATGGACGTTGCAACCATGTTGCTGCTACTCTATTTGCCTTGGAGGCTCATAAGATTTCGGGTGCTAGTGCCAGTGGAGTCTCATGTACATCAAAACCTTGTGGGTGGAGTGTTCCACCAAAAAGAAAGGGGGCAGTTACACCAGTTTCTGCCATGAAATTCAGAAAGCATGATTATGAAAAGGGAGGGAAAAAGTTACAGCAGCCAATGTTTACACCAGGAAAAGATGTGAGAGCCCCCCATCAACAGGAGTGCTCTCAGTAAGGGTTAAATGCTTTTCTTGAAAAACTGAAAGAAATGGAGAAGACACAAAGAAAGGAAATTGGTTGGTGCCAAGTTTTACCTCAAGAGAATCCTGAGCCACCAAAGCAGAGTCAAATGGATGAAACTGAGACACCAAAGGTTATTACTGAAACAGAGGTTATTTCACCAATTAAGGCAAGTGAAAATCCAATTTCATTGCAGGGAATCAAAGAGCGATGCAAAAGGGTAAAAAAGAGGTTGAATGTTACACCCGATCAGGCTAGCAAGATAGAAAGAGAAACTAGAAATCAGTCAACTTGTGCACTTTGGCACCAATATCGCAAGTGCCGCATTACAGCGAGCAAGTCATATAGAATCGCAGTTTTGAAAGGCAGTGCATCGCCTACTAAAGCTATCAAAGAGTGTCTGTATTCCCAGGTTAAATCTACCCAGGCCATGAAAGAATGGCTCGCTATGGAGTCTGAACTAATTAAACTTTACCAAAGCAAGCAAGTACAGTTGGGACATATAGGATTACAAGTTGAGAATTCAGGATTCGTGGTCAGCCAACATGAGGGTTTCCTCGGAGCCAGTCCGGATGGTATTGTATATGACCCTTCAGTAGAAGACCCAAATGGTCTTGTTGAACTTA
>JAOBAT010026012.1:10773-31452 GCA_026413305.1 Hydrozoanthus tunicans | reverse complement strand
TACATTGAAATAAAAATACAGCTAAAGAAAAATTGATTTAAAAAGATGAGTTTTAAGTGCAGTTTTAAATTTGTCAGCTTGGTTTGACGGAAACTCCAATTGATGTTTCATCATTTAGCATAAGATAAACTAAGATCAAAGTGAAATAAAATTTAAAAGTCCTCTTTCTACGGAGAGCAATTAGATTTGTGGCAGCCATGTTTTTGGCGCAACTAAAGTAGTTACTTACACGACTTAAAACAAAAGATAGTTTGGCAATAGCTTTATTCAACGTGAGCCATACAGTCGCTTTTTAAATTTCCTGTCAAAAATTATATGTTTCATAGTACAGGTAGAGATTTAGTTATTACAATATTGAAAGCAGATATTGCATGGTTTAATATTTCATTGACTCCTTAGTTGAATATTGCAAATTAAAAAATTTTCAATGAAGATGTTTTCCTATTAATTATTAAAAACTTTTTGAACTTGGCTTTTCACGCGCTTGAGAAAAGCAAGAGGGAATAATTAAAAGAGTTAAAAATTAGAATCATATGAAAAAATTAGTTACAAAAAGCGTGTAATAGCGCTTCATACAGTTGCTTCAGTTTTCAAAACATCTCCTAAGACACAACACTAAAAGATGAACTGCTTCAGTGAAAATCTTGTACAAGATCGCGTGTCTTGCTATATATAGTTGCACAACTACTTGCCGGCTTTCTAACTTTCTACACAACAGTCGGGCAGTAGTACACACGGATTAAACATCTTTGTTTAAACCCTTAAGGAATGCCAACAGCTCTTAAGAAAAAAAATTCATTAACATCTTTCATTCTGAACTTTACCAATAACGAACAGTTCAGTGAAACTTAAAATTGCCGCCACTGATGTACTTTTGGATGTTCGTATAGATGTTGGCTGCAGTTGGGACCATATTGAGTGGGAAAAACCTGGGCTATAGGGTAGGGATGATAACTTGGCAAGGATCCAAGGATTCCATTATATGACCTCTCCATATTTGGAAGGGAGTCTTTAAGTATAGAACTCGCCATGTTGTTGCAGGTGTGAGAAGGAGGTGTTAATCGATCAACAGGCCTCAAACAAGAGCTGTTATAACCCAAAACATAACAACCTGGTCTTTCTGGTGCGTTTCTGGGATATCTTTTGTCGATTTGCATAGCTTCCAACAAGTTTCTTGTTTCACGCTGAAATTGCTCAGAGTTCTGCCTTGTACTTGGTGTCTGCCGATTTGTATGTGGGCGGAGGGAAGTCGTCTCCGCGGGCGCGAAAGACTGTTCTGTGGTATTTCTTATTCCAGCGCAGCTTGTTCCTTGTAAATGTGGTTCTAAGTCGTCACACTTTGTTTGCTCTGGCGTAAGGCAGTTCTCGATATTCAGGCGGTTTCTTGAGTCAGTCAAAGATACCGTGTTTGCGTGTTGCTCCGTAGATGAAGACACAGCCGGTTGCTTTACAGAAGAACCATCCCCGTCTGACTGACCTAAGATTCAAATAGATCTCGCTTGGTTTAATTTCATTACTCTTTGGTATACTTGGAAGATCCAACAGTTTAAACTCTGATAGCTTACGGTTTAAGACGAGAAAAAGAAGACGAGAAGGTCTTTTGCAGATGCTAGAGCGAAGGCCGCACCTTCTCAGTTGTTTTAAGACTCTGTGTGAAGGTCCGGCACCGGGAATCGAACCCGGGCCTCCCGCACGACAGATTGGCGCCTTACTAACGGGGCTAACCGGGTGGCGATCTTTTGTTACCGTAGAACCTCTTTCCCTCGATCGCAAACAGTATTGAAGTTAATCGACACCAGGGGCTCCACTCCTAACCCTGTCGATTTTGCTTAACGACTTAGTGGAGGGGGGAGGGGGTAATTATCTTGTTTGGAAACGATAATGTATGCGCTTGTTCGTGTGAGCTATGCGTACGGTAAATAACTACGAAAAACTGACCCACCAATAACCCATTTCGTTTTATGATTACTCTCGCATTCTCTTCAAGCTGTTCAGTTAGTATTAAAAAACACGTTCAACTTGTTGAAAATAAGTATAACGATTACTATGCAGTGTACACAAGCTTAAGATTTAAAAAAAAATTTACTCTATTAAAATTTCGAATCCATATTGATAGTTTTCTTCAAAATTATGAGGACCCTAACTTATTTAATCATTGTATACTTTGTTATACCATGCAGGAAACAATTTGAAGCTACTAATCCATACTTTCGTGTACAAATTTAAATTTGTACAAACTGTATATGTTTGAAACATGAAGCAGTTACTGTTCATCAGCAGGATACCCAAACTGTGTGTGATTCGAAAGCTTACCATTTGAAACCTTGATCCGCGCCATTTTTCCAAAAGAGATATCTCGAACTTCCGTTCTACAAAAGTAATATCTTCTTTCAACGATGTTATAAGTGAAATACAATGAATGGTCGTATGCACAGAGAAAAAAAACTAGATAAATCGGTTGGTTTACAAGGTTTTCTGTCAAACAACCGTGTAGCGGTGAAAACCCCTTAATAAATTTTAATACCAACTACAAACTTGAAATAAACCTCTAGAATTTGTTTCCGTTCAGCACTCGGATTTTGCTTTTGGTAATGTATGGTTTTTCCACGTTTAAAACTTAAAATACTACTCTGCACTTTTGAAAGGCAGTTTAAGTTCTAGTAACAAAAAAAATGCTATCAAGTTTAAACAAAAAAATGGAAGTATATCTTTGTATTTAATCTGTAGAATTTAAGAACAAAAGATATCGTGAATTTTCAAACTTATCAAACGATTCGAAGTGTTAAACTGAGTTAAGACTTTTAAGAATTCAATAATTTCCAAGTTTTGCATTGTCCAAGTCTTACCTTCGTTTTGATTTCCTGTTAAGACTGTAACGTTTTGGCGATTTACAAATCGCATCTTCTCCAGCATTGATGTTCATCATTAGAGTGAGACAAGATAAATTTAGCGCTCTCTCCAGGTAGGCACTTTTGGGCTTAAAATTTATGCAACAGAAACTTTACAGCAATTTTCTCGGTTGATCGATCGTTCTTGCCGCTGTTGTCATGCGCGTGTTACAACAATTGTCACAGAGCATCAGTCGTCATCTAATTGTCGAGCACGACTGATAGCGCATTCTTCCGAGGAATTACGCGTGGATTGAAACGCGCGCGCAAAGACCTATGTCAGGCCAGTCGGAAGCTGCTTCTTGCGCGCCGAAAAGAGGCTTTTGTAGCACAGCTGGTTGGATATTTTCTTGTTTTAGCTGTGCTCTAATAAAATTTAGTACGTGGCCAGTGCAGTGACCGAGCGGTTAGCGTGTTCGACTCTTTATCATAGGGCCGCGAGTTCGAGCTCCGGTCAGACCACTGTGTTGTGTGCTTAGTTCTTGTCATAAGCACGTGTCCCGCCTCTCAGGTCTTCAGTTCATTGTTGTTTTCAGTCTTGCTTGGGGGAAATTGTGGGAGGGTTTACGATATTTAGTAATATTCTAACACTTGCGATCTTTTTAGTACTAGATTATGTTTTTCTACTTTTTATGTTGGGGTGGTCTACCCTGTAGGAGCCTATGGCCTGTTGTAGTCTGCCTCACCGTACAGATTTCGTGTTATTTCGTTTGTATACAGTAAAAGCAAAATAAATAATTAAATAAGCAAAAAAGGCACTTAACCGGACTTGTTCCAGTCGACTCAGGCGTAAATTGACCCTGAACAGTTCTGCTGGGGACTAACCAGCGATGGATTAGTGTTCTGTCCAACAATGCTCTTTGGAAAGCTAAAATTTAAGTTTCTGATGATTTTAAAACGTAACAAGAAAGAGTTGAATCCGGAGGGTCGGAAATCCAGGGGATGGGAACCGGAATCCAGGGGCTCGAGGGATAACTCTATGCATTTTTCGACTCTGCCCTCTTGCAGAGTAACAAACAGAGCTGCGGTTTATAATTTATGCACAATCTTCGACTATGTTAGTCACAGTGACTGGGAACTAATCACTTGATCAGGGACAATACATAACAAGCTACAATGTTCCGGACAGGATTATAAACTTGGACAAGCAACAAATTTCGAGAAGTATTTTTGTAAGTTTCTGTAAAACTTTTATTGAAGTCATAACTCAAACGCCAAGAGCACCCCTCATACCTAGGACTCGACAGATTGGAGCATTTGACGATGACGATGATGATTTAGACAAGTATAAAATTATTCGCTCATCACTGAATCTTCGCTCTGCAGCGAGCCAGTTTCAATCAGCTGCCGCTCGCCTGCCGGTTGTGTATCCGGGTCGTTAAGGCTCAGATCCTCAAGCATTTCTTGGAGGGTAATTCGTGGAAGGTCAGGATCAACATCAGCCGGTCCCTCTTTGTAGCTTCGATCTGCAAAAAAATAAAGAAACTCTTTTGATCTTGAAACAAAAGAAGCATTTCGAAGATTTTTTGAGAAGTGAACAGGCTTTTTCGTTTTCTACTGAGGGTTTGCTTAAGTTCTAGTTACTTTGTCAAAAATCTTAACAGCTTGAAGTAATAAAAAGGTAACTCAATCTAGCATTTCTTATTATCTTCAAGACAAGCAAAATGAAGAGTCATCAACTGGTACAAAAGTTAGAATGAACAACATCAATCATTTCTACTCTTCAAGACAAGCAAAATGAATGGTCACTTTGTAGGGTTTCATCAACTGGTTCAAAAATTAGAATGAATAACACCAAAAACTTCTAAGCAATCACTATTCAAACGCTCACAAGTTTCAATGAATGTTTCTATAAAGTGCTTTTTAGAGAAACTGAACTAAAAGTGATATTTTAATTTGTCGTCAAAAGAACTTGTTCTGAACAAGATGACCACGTACCAACAAAGATGTCGACATTCTGCCGTAACGCCTTGTCCTCCTCGAGATCTTCCAAAAAGTCATCATAGTCCCTTAAGATGAAAAGAAACTATAAATGAGCGAAAAACAGTTTTCTTTAACTCAATAAACAATTTATGTGCAAAGAAGGAAGTCGTTCTATCTAGTTTGTTGGATCTAACTTAGGAAGGATGGATTGACACTTAATATGGTTTAATCAATCGTAAGAAAAGAGTCGATTACAGGTTTGTAATGAAGGCTTTTTTATTTATTTTGGGAATTAATTCACAAAAGCTATGTTGTCTTGATGGCGGCTTCCGTTGATAAAGTAGTTGGTTTCCCAGATCACAGTGTCTATCAAGAACCAACCTAGTCCATCCTTTTACCAGACAATATCGACCAGGAAGAAAATAAAGCGTTCCGACTAACCGGGAAATTATCACGTGACACTGGTATCGACCAGAAAGAAACTGAAGTGTGTTCCAACTAACAGGGATACTACCATGTGACAGCAGTATCGACGAGAAAGGAACGGAAGTGTTCCAACTAACCACTAATCCAATGTAGTATCCCTATACTACAATGGGACATCAGTATCGTCCAGAAAGGAACTGAAATGTTCCAACTAACATGGATACTACCACACAACAGCAGTATCGACCAGAAATAAAGGGAAGTGTTCCTAATAACAGGGATACTACCTCGTGACAGTAGAGGTGACCAGAAAGAAACTGAAGTGTTCCCTCAAACACAGAATACTGTCAGGTTTCAATACCGCGTTGGTGAATCAGTACTCTTCTCTACTATATTATCAATCACTATGTATGTTGAAAAGTATCATGAAAAACAAACAATGAAAAAAGTACCTGTTAAAACTGTCTTGGTCCATTGCAGCATCTACATCTTTGTTCAAAGACTTAAGTTTCCAGTTTCTTGCTCTTCGCCTTTTTTTCTTCTCACCATAAGATTTCTTCACCAGCACCTGTATTCAAGAAGTAGTGTTCAGCTAGCTCATGTTGATGATTATCAAAAGTCCAGGGCAAGGCTGGTTAATTTCAACCCTTAGTTAAGCCAAAATTCGAGCAATAAAGGCTTTTCTAAGGAAACATTTGTAGTTCTTATGAATTGCTGTTTAGATTTTCCACAAAATAAACTTATCAATTCCAAAATTACAGCTCAAATCAGTCTCTGTACAAAAAAAACACAAAAACGTATAATAGCCCTGGGCTAGTGCTAATCCGCCTTTGAACAACAGGACCAAGTACGTTTGTACATAAGAAAGTCGCAAGAATAACTGAAAGATCATTTTATCAAGTTCTTTGTTATAAATGTACCTTGATAATCAAAAGATACACAAATGATGTTGTCAGTTGATCCATTTAACTGAAATGTTCGCAATATTCTATATTTCTTTGGCGGAGTTTAATAAAATTGATTGTCAATTTTCTAAATGTCTTGACAGATTTAACATAGTTACTTTGAATATGCCTTTGAAGATGAGCAAACTGAGTGAGCAATTGGTTTTCAAAAGCGTAAACTCGTGACACTTTATATTTAGGTCAAAGTAAAACATCGCAGAAACTAAATCTGGAATGTTGTCCTTGAGTGGCATATATGACTGGTATCCTTTGCTTCCGATTTCTATATCATAGACTTCCTTTACGTGAGTGGCTTGCCAGCGCTCTGCCTGATCCTCAGTAGGAGGACAGGGGATCACTCTTCGAAATGGAGGAACTTTGTGGAGGTCTAAAGTGCCACGAATCACGTAGATGATACAAACAGGTAGAATTTGACATGGTAGTTACTAAGAGTCGTGCATATTTGTCATCTCTTCACGAGCGTACAAAACATACGCTTTTTCCAAACCATCTCAATTCCCCCCCAAAGCGTACAGAATGCAGTAAAATGACGATTTTCCTTATGTTTTCTGATTGCTATAAGCGGAAAAAAGTCTTCCAAACAAACAAACAATCGTTTATGAACATTTTTACAAAGTATATTCAATTCTAAAATATGTCACTTTAATCACACAGCATCTTCATATCCGCTTTGGTTACATCGTACTTCTTTATTCTGATAAACAAAACGTTTGCACATCGGAAACAACCAGAGCCATCAACATCAACTGTAAAAGTGTCGTAATGGGAGCAGAACAAATTTCGTTTTCAGTTGTTAGCTTAAACTTGGTTTTTGCTAAAACAATGTAATTAATATTTCTAAAATTTTAAAAATAGGATCCCCTCACCCGTTTTACCTTTTGATCGCTTGTGAAAGTGATGAAAAACATACACGAGCACTAAACAGACAATGATGATAATATTGCTTACCACATCAGGGACCTTCTCGGAATTAATTTTATTTAAGTTTTCATCATTTACATTGGTGCTTGTGAAGTCAAACCTAATAAAAAACAGAATAAAAAAACAGCGATATAAAAACTACAAATGAAATTGAGTAAATGGTATTTTAAATCTTATTTATATTTTTATCCCAGGCTCAGAGTTGCTATAGCCATTTTAAATCTTAACATGTGTCAAATTCTTTTTTTTGATGAAAAGAATACGCACTTCAAATTCTTATTAGAAATGAACAAGGACCATGCTTTCTTTATTTTTATTTTTAGAATTCAGGAACCTTTTCTTCCATTTTTGTATGCTTACCCAAGAGCAGTGTCACCAGGTTTTAACAAGTGTCCCAAATGTGTTCGACAATGGAACTGTGTATCGTTGCTACCCAAGTCTTGCATTCGGCACACCCACACATCAGCAAGCATCAACTGTAGCAAATCAAAAATTATCATTTTCGATCAGTTGGCTCATTGAATGAAGACTTCAGCGCTAAAAGTTCCATATTACAGAACAACTGGGTCAAAAGAGCATAAAGTGGATATTTTTCAAGATGCTGCTACAAACTGACCAAATCTGCTGTTTACAACACAGTCTGCCACTGAATTGGGTAAACAAAACACCGAGAGACGCCTTGTGATGCAGATATAAATATCCATTATTTCTGCGTCTTTTTTGCGCTGTTGGCAACAGATCATTATTTTTTCCTATCATATTTTTCCAAAGGATAAAAAGTTGCAAAATGTCAAAACCTAAAGATATCCTGCCTTAGGTTAAAAAAAGGTTTAGACATGATGTTTATCCATTATCACTACCTTTGCAGTGCTTTTCAATTTCATTTCCCAAAAGTCGAAGCAAACAATGCAATATTTTTGGCCAAATAACCTTCTTCCTGCATCACTACTGGTCGCCGCCCTCTTTGTTTACCCGATTCAGATCACGTGACAACCAGTGGAAAACGTCTATTTACTATTAATAAAGTGAAATTAAATCAAAAGTCTAAATTAAAAATTTATTCAAAAAGTTGAAAGTTTGAGATAATCATACTTCAGAATGCCAACAAAATCATCCTTTTTTTCCCCATAAACTTGTTTTTCCATGAATACGCCTAATAAGACAATTCTATTGCACTTGCTTTTTAAATGCTTGTTTAGAGAGAGAATGAAGAACTGAAAAGATACAATTTTCCATACTTTGCTGTTCAAACTGGTTGTCGATCCTATCATGTGGTTCGGCTCAAGATACTCCACTTGAAGTACCATGTATTCTGTCAGCTGTCGATGGCTGGCTAAACTCTTGAATGGCAGTCGCCAGTATGTGTTGGAGTTGAGCTCTGCAGCTATAACATAAATTGAACCAAAAATTAAACAAATGTGGACAGTCTACAAACTTCAACAACTTCTTGTGGCACCCACTGAATGAGTAAAGGATTTAATGAGTACCTGGATTCTTTTCAAATGATCCAGGATTATGTACACTTCATTGATATTCTTGTTTTTACCTTGTTCAGAATTCAACATTATCAGAAAGCATTTATCAAATCTGCAAAACTCAAAATTTACTGGCCCAGCAGAAACTTTACTAGCCCCATTGGTCAACTTGGCCCAACCGAATTGCCAGATTTTCCTCTTAATGACAACTCATAAAGTGACTTTTAAATTATCTGCCAACTTGGCTACCTCTTCTAATTTGAGAGCCAAGCACACATAATAATGGTGACTAGACAGTTGAATTGTACTTTATTTGTGTAAATTGTAAATGAAAAGGAAAAGTTTCACAATTGTATGATCACCTTTCGAATAATTTGTGAGTGAAAAGTGTACTGATACCAAAGCACTTTTTCTGATAACTAAGGAGTTTATAATTCTACAAGGAGGAGTATAAAAAAACTACAGACCGTGGAACCCTGCTGTTGGGCCACCTTGTTATAACAGTCAATTTTTTTTGGTCTGCCAGTAAATAGCCACACACTTTCTTATAAAAAAAAAATCATAAGTACAATCGCCCCATCATTACAGCTAATTTTTTCTGGCCTGTAGGAAAACATACTAACAGAGTCCCATTGTACCTTAGTTAGACGTAATAAAAACATCTAGTTTACAGTAAGTAATTCTTTATGCTGATCATTGTCGCAGTGTTTACTCACTTTTCAGCGATGTCGGATCCAGCAGGCCTACAGAAGTATTAATTCGGTTGCACACGACAAACTGACTGTAGGTGTAACAACCACATTGTCAATACAATAGAAATAAATAAACCTGAACCTTTTCAGCTCAAACACAAATGACACATTTACTTCAAAACTAGATTCCCTACTTTTTTTAACAAACTAAGGGAACTTTTCTTACAATCTTCAGTGGCACTGAATAATTGTTCCAGTTATTTTTCAGTCTCTTTCAGTGAAAGCTACTGTGCAATTGTTGCCTGGTGTAGTAGTTCATTTGCAATCTTTGTGGCGAATTTTGTTTTTAATTGCAATAAGATGTTCAAATTGATTCTATAAAGGGGGAAAATGGATAGCTGGTTGTAAGATCGGAGATAAACCTGATTTCATCACCTCAAAATGACTGCAATTGAGATAATATTTTATGAGAAGTAATGATTTATATTTTCTCGCTACAATCTTAAGTACTATCTGATCATGCCATAAAACAGCCTGCCAAAATTATTGTTTACATTAAACAGCCCACAAAAAATAGCATTTTCTGAAATGTTATTTTGAATCCTGCAATGTTTGTTTTTATATGGCTGTGTTTTCTCTTACTGATCTACCAAATGTTCCACAACCAAAACTAATAACAACCATATTTCATGATATTTGTGACCTGTGTGTGTGAACATTAAACTTATCATGACCGCAAATGAAATTAATCAACTTTGAACTTTTGTAATGATTTATAGTAGTACACAACAACAAAGATTGGACTGAACTAGATCTTTTTCATTGTTTTTCTTATTTGTTCAACTGACCAACATACCTGATATTCCCAAGCTGCCTTGCAAGTTTCAAAGGAAGGCAAATGACATCTTCCTGTCAGAAAAAAGTTTAAATAAACAACTTATTGTTGGCTACCGTTACTCTTGAGCCCTGCTTAAGAGTAGTGATTTAAGACACCATGCCTACGATATCTGCCCAAATGATTCACTTAGTAGCATCACTTCTCAGGCAAAGATCTAAAAAAAGGGGAGTTCCTTACCCTGCAGACTGGCACAATTTCTACTGAAAATGTGTACTTGTAGTTGTATGTGTTATTATGGATGTCATGAGATATAAGCCGCTCGGATGTTTTGTACCTGAAACACAAAACAGTTGCATTAAACCAATAAAAAATATACATTAAGGAAGCCTGAACTGTGCTCTGTTCTGTTGCAAGGCATATAGGAAGTGGGATAGTGAAAAAATAAGGGGAAACACGAGCTATAAACAAGCACTTCTCCTTATTTTCTGGGGTGCTCTAGATGGAACTAAAACATTTCAAGGACATGGCAATCAAAAGGATTGTTGCAACAAAAGATCTTTTAATAAAAATATTCTTGCATATTCGAATACCTGCAATCATAAAAAAAAATCTGTTTGAAACCAATTATTACAGATTAAACATTGCAGATGAATGATTAATTTTAATGAGTTAACCAAATAAACACCAAAAATAGGTGGTCTAATAAGAAAATGAGTTAAAAAATAATATTTTATCCAAATAAGCACTGCTCTGGCTTATTTTCTGCTTGATCATCTCAGTCCTCAAAAATGAAACAAAAGATTGTGCACAGAAATATAAGAATCAGTTATCCAGCAAAAACTAGATATTGATTGAGAGGATTTAAACTTTTTACCAACCTGCACGGCACAACAGACTGCAGAAACTCGACAAACTTGCGGGCATCTTGACGAGAAGCATAGTAAAAATCCAAACCATCTAGCAACACAAAAGAATGGTTTTAGAGGAACCAGATCTAAATCTGCAAAAAACCTAAGCATTATCATCAAGATATCAGTAGTTCCATCAAAAGTGAAAAGTAGAAAGAGTTCAGCCGTTTTTCACCACAAAATTGGTTGCTGATTTACGATTTTTCTGGAATTTCAATGAGGTTTACATAAAACTTTAAAACCTTCTCACTGCTTGATCTAAATGAACACATACATCTGGCAAGCTAAGAACAACAATTCACAAAAAGAGAAACAGCATTCCCACAATAATCTTGATACAAAATTTAAAATTTAATGTATGAGACAGAACCCAGGAGTGTTATAACAACATCCCAGTTTGACATTTGTGATTTCAAAGCTCCTTGAGATATATCATGGTTCAACTGTAACTCTTAACTTTCCTTGGATGATTCAGGTTTTCAGTCTTGTATTCTGAAAAATTAATGATAAAATGATAAAGACTGTGTTCCTGTGAGTATCAAATTACCTGATTCCTGTTTGACCCTGACAGTGTTTGTGTGTGCATTGTGTTTCAATATCAACTGCTCAAGATAGAAAAATGTCTTCTTGTGAGAAACCTACAAGAGTCATCAATCAAATACCAGCATTAACTACCTGTTAATTTTGAAAGCTGTATCGATAAATGCAGAAAAAGCTGCAACAATACATGAGGTTATTTTCTGTAAACCATTCAAACAAGTCAAAACAATTCTTTGATAACAGAGGTCACCTGTCGAAAGAATGTTTCTCATCTTTATACCATTATTTTAACAGAGATTTTGTAAAAGTTTTTAGAATGAAGATTAATTCTAATAACTGACACTGATTTCATTTTCAAAGTGTTGTGGCTGGTAGCAAGCTAGCTTCGTCAAAAAAATTGATTTTCAAGCCCTGGTATGGTGCATGTGACAACAGTTCTGTGGCTTTGGTACAAAAGAACGCATTCTGACCCCTTAACTCAGCACTTTTCATTAGTTAATTTAGCACAGATTCAATCAATAAATTATTGTTGAAGACATTTAAATTTAAGTTCTTATTTTTCCTGCTTTTCTTTGAAACCGAGTTGGTCAGTCCTGTGTTATCAGAAATAAAGTTGGTTTGGCTTATTCTGATCTAGTACCACTCCCTTTGTTTACACTCTATAACACTGGAGAACATTGTTTGAAATGTAACACCTTTTTTGAATTGCCGTAAAACGCTGATTCTTATTAATACCAAGGAAGATTGCACAGAGAAGAATGAATCAACTCAGTTGTTATGTGAAGAAAAAAAACTAAAAAACTATATTTTTGAATTCATACACATCACTGATTTGAACACAAGTATTTGACTTATATAATAGTTACTGATAATACTTAGCGCAACACTCATACAGGCTGCCTAGAGTTTGAAGGCTTTCTGAAAACTAGAGAAAATATTGTAGCAGTATACTACAGTGAAACAGTTGTAGCAGAATCTTTGTACCTTCTGTCTGACTTGAACAACAGCTTTCCAAAAATCTGATGCAGCTTGGCGATGACATGCATCGCACATCTGGTTCTGGACAGTAAACTCCACAACAAACACCTGCTGCAGTATGGTAGAGCCCATCACCTGTGCACAGTTTATTAGATAGAAGTTACAAGGGCTGACTTTATTTATTTTACCCTTGCAGTCCCAGTTAGCTTTTCAGCATCTACTCTAAAGTTCCTAATAATAGAATAGAGTGGAATTATAGTGGTACAGGAAGGAAAAATCTTTCAAAATTAATAATAGTATAGAACAGAAATATAGCTTAGGGTGGAAAGATTTTAAATACAAATTTGTAAAAACAAAGATTAATATTAACAAGTGTGAAAAAAAACTTTAGTGCTGCTTCTTGTCAAAAATGAGGATTGAAAATGTTAAACACTGAGCAAATGTGCCCCAGAAGAAAAAGATCAGTAGTCTGGAAACTTGCAGTGGAGATGCTTGGTTTCTGAAACCTAGAAATTACTAATAGCACAGTCCCAAATAAGGCCAATATAGAGTGGAAATACTTTAAGTCAAAACAAACAACTGTTACATATACTATTTAGGGACTTCAAAAGTTATAGGGTGCATTAAAGTTAAGAATCATGTTCTGAAATACATTCTCAATGTATTTTAAGGCATAATAAAATGTTTTACACATACTGTATGTTACCATAAATGTTAGGGTATGTTAGCTGTAATTCACTTCAATTAATTTTTACCTCTTTTTGAATAGTGAGCTTAACTTTGATCCTTTTTGAGTGTGGCTCTGTCCAAACAAACCCTGCATCAACCAAACGAACCTGTACCAAACAAAAAACATAGTGTTGGCCTCATTCTGTTTTAGGACAACTTCCAGTGTAACGAGCTATGTTCCCAAATGGCTGACTAAACATTTAAGCTGACGTGTCAAGATTTTCAATACATAAACAACAACTTAAAGTATTCTGCAAACATGTTTCGGCAGTGTCTTCTGTTTAGTTCAACAATAATTATCAAGTTAAATAAAGCACTGGCAAAGGCAGAACACACTGCCGAAGCATGTTCGTGAAAAAAGTTAAGTTGCTGTTTATGTGTTAAAATACTTTCTAGTATCTTTCATCTGGAATTACAACATTTACTCATTTGACTACCAGTGTTAAGTAGTTAAACCTAAAAAGATTTAAACAGGTTTCTTTTGGACAAAAATAAATGATGGAAAATTACCATTATGCAAGTACAAAAAGTTCTCTTCTCTGTTCTTGAGAAAATCTAAAATAATTAGGAACTAGGCACTAGCTGGGACACCCGGATTAGCTCTCAATAGCTCTTATTCTTACTATCATCATCACCATCATTCCACAATGACTATCCATATTATCACCATCATCATTATCACCATATCATCATCATCACTATCATTACTACCTATATCATCATTATCACCACTATCATGTCACCATGACTATCCATATTATTATCACCATAATCATCACCATTGTAATCATCATTACTATTAATTTTACATCATCATCATTACCATTATATCATCACCATTATCATCATCATCATCATCACCATTCGATCATCATAATCACTATCATCATCAGTACTATCTATATTACATCATTATCATTATATCTTCACCATTATCATCACCAAATATTTTATCATCACCATCATCAATACTACCCTTATTGTCATCATCACTTTTGACTATCCTTTTTATCCTCATTATTTTCATTATACTATTAGAAAGTGTAATGTTCAATACTGAAATGAACAAAAGGGAAGATGCCATTAAATACATCTATGAATAAAATTCTATCAATGCCCTTTTCACTTTGCCAGTTAGGGAGTGTAACAATATAGGAAGAGGCTGGACTATACATATATCACTGGATTTATCTTAATTATCATACTGTTTTTTACTTAAATTAAAGTTTTGCCATTGCAGTGGCAGGGATAGAGACACAGGGCAGATCCCAGTTTTCATGTCTGTAACCTCTAAACAAACAAAAACAACTACAGGATTTGTCTGTACAGAATCACTGGTCAAAGACAAATTTTGCCGGTGGTTGGAGTGGGATTTGAATCTAGAACAACTGCATACAAATCTGGCACCCTAACTTTGGAGCCACACTGCCTCCATTTAATTATTGGAACTCAAAAGCTGTCAAATGTTCTTGTAAATGTTCTACAAGTTTTAAAATTTCTTTGTAGGTCGTAAAAGATATCAAAATAAACTCTAGTTTGTGCCAGTCAGGCCTAAAATCTTGTTTTAAAAGAATTTTTAAAAAAAGGGAACATTTTTTTTTTCTTTTTAAAGCAAGATTTTAGGCCTGAATTGCACAAACTAGAGTTTATTATGAACTCAAAAGCTGTTATACTCGAGGGTAATGTTTCAAAAAATAAATTAAGAGATATTTTTAATCAGGTTTTGAGAATTTCAAGGTTTTGTTGTATTCTTACCTTATTAAGACCTTTCAACCTCTTAAGGCAAATAGCAAGCAACTCTCGCGATTCCAGAGCACAGGCAACCCAGTTATTTGGAGGCTGAAGATACCTACGATTTAAAGGGATTTAGAAAATAATCCTTATAACCTTACATAAAAGAATAGAAAATAGGTCTGGCGTAAGATATGTATTTAAACACAAAATTAGCCAATCACAGTGCATTAGATTACTCAAATAGATTTGGTATTTTTTAGGGTATTTTGTTTTTTTTCCGACGGTCATTCCCATTCTTTTGACCCCAAAGTACCACGGGGGCTAAACTGCGATAGATGAGTGTCCTGTCCAGGCCGAGTCAAAGACTCTTATAGATCTGCTTAACAATACAGAAACCAGAGACAAGCGCCAGCCCTATGAGCCACTTAGGCTCGATAAAGGATTAAGCATAAGATGACGTTAGGGGGCAGAGGTACTAAATTAAAGTAAAAGACCAAACCCGAGGGTTGAGAAAGGAATGACCACGCGTTTTTTAATTTGGTCGGATATAACATATTTTCCAAATCAAAAAGACAAACTTTTATTTTACAGTGACATTTTAGCTACGGGGTACAAAAAATATTACGAACCTTTCGCATGCTTTACAGAAACATAAATTGGCTTGTTTTGGAATTCCCTCGGTAATATCAACTTGTGATCGCAAACATGCCACACACATGTTGGAGTCACTCGGTGGTGTTGGTACGCCACACTGACAACAAAGACTGTAAAACGAAACTATTAGCCACAATTCTTCTTTAAAGGAAGAAGTATTTTGTCATACTTTACATTGTTAATCAATACTCGTTTTGTGTACTTACATCGTTTGTTGCGCCGGCGACGGTAAACCCTCTACGTACTCCATTTTGGATTTCACCACAAATGAGGCGCGCAAGGCCAGCTGGTCATCCTAGTGCCACGCTTCCGTTCACAAGTCAGTAATCACAGGCAGCCCAGGCTTGTTATAGCAGAAGGTCAAAATCATATAGATATCTTGTCTAGATAATTATATGGTATAAACTTAATAAGATTCAATAAGAAAAACTCTCAGTGATGTCTGGTAATTCTTATGTACGATCTGACGAAGTTTGAGGTGTAGTTTTAACTTGCCACTAAAATGGATGCGTTCACAAATTGATATTTTAATTACCGCGCGTAAATTGATTAACACGCGCATGCACTTAATTGACGCTCAACAGGGTTACGCGACTAGTTTTATAAGTTAACGTAAATTCAAAGGATTCGCGTTAATTTCACAAATCGTTAGTTTTCTACAATAAGATGTCACAAATGTACAAGATGCCTGACAAATATTTGAAATTGCGGCTTTTGTCATTTCTGCCAGGCGACAAAAAGCACCAACGAGTACCGTCCGACAAAAATAGTTTGTTATCACTCACGGGCCCCTGGTCAGTGACCAAGAGCTAGCGACACTACAAAAAAGTTTTGTTCTCATAGCAATTCCTTACCAGTCTATTGTCAGAATTATGACAAACAAAATTTTAACAGCAGATTTTTAAAGAGACTCAGGCATGATTGACTCCACCCCGCCGTGAAAAGTTTCTCTACCCCTTTACTCTACCCTGTCACATCAAGTTTCTCTACTCACCTAATCTACCCTGTCACATCAGGTTTCTCTACCCAATCACTCTAGCCTGTCACATCAAGTTTCTCTACCCACTAACTCTACCTTGTCACATCAAGTTTCTTTACCCATCTACTCTACCCTGTCACACCAAGGTTCTCTACCCTGTCACATCAAGTTTCCCTACCCACATTATCTACCCTGTCACATCAAGTTTCTCTACCCAACTACTTTACCCTGTCATATCAAGGTTCTCTACCCTACTCTACCCTGTCATATCAAGGTTCTCTACCCTACTCTACCCTGTCACATCAAGTTTCTCTACCCTACTCTGTCACACCAGGTTTCTCTACCCACCCACTCTACCCTATCACATCAAGTCTCTAACCCTTTACTCACCCTGTCACCTCAGGTTTCCCCACCTACCTATTCTACCTTGTCACACCAGATTTCTCTACCCGACTCTGTCACAGCAGGTTTCTCTACCCACCTACTCTACCCTATCACATCAAGTCTCTATCCCTTGACTCTACACTGTCACCTCAGGTTTCCCTACCCACCTAATCTACCCTGTCTCATCATGTTTCTCTCCCCACCTAATCTACCCTGTCACACAAGGTTCTCTACTCACCTAATCTAACCTGTCACGTCAAGTTTCTCTACCCACCTAATCTACCTTGTCACACCAGTTTCTCTACTCACCTAATCTAACCTGTCACGTCAAGTTTCTCTACTCACCTAATCTACCCTGTCACGTCAAGTTTCTCTACCCACCTAATCTACCCTGTCACGTCAAATTTCTCTACCCACTTACTTACCCTGTCACATCAAGTTTTTCTACTTACCTAACGTACCCTGTCACATCAAGTTTCTCTCCCTCCTAATTAACCCTGTCACGTAAAATTTCTCTACCCACCCTTCTCTATCCCAGAACACTGCGTTTCCCGTTTGCTTGGCAGTATATTATTACGTCATAAAGCTTCTCTACGTTTATGCTTCCCCAATGAAAAGGCCCGTCTCGATCATGGGTCGTCGGCCGTTCTCAATCATGCTGCTAATAATTGCAGGGTCGTTTGTTATTCTGATAACTTAAAGGTGGAACAACGTTGAGACAACACTTATTCCCAATTTAATCTTCTACTTAAGTTTTTTGCAAAAGTTAAAGCGAATTCACGTAGGTTAATCATGTTGCCACATGTATAGCGGAGAGGTTTCAATCCCGGGGTGACCTTCTTTCCGGCTAAAAATCACTTGGCTTTCCATCCTTCCGTGGTCTGCAAAACGAGTACCAGCAAACATGGACTAATTTGAAGCGGCTGTCTACGCTCGAGATAAATTGAACATTGTAAAGTGTTGGCATTCAAGTGGTTTCTGCGATACAGTGCGTGTAAAATAACCCAATTAATGACCTTGCTCGCCATTATGAGTTCCCAGAACTCAGTGGTCTAGCGTCCGACAAGTATACAGAAGGCCTTACCCTGGGTACCAGAGGCTGTATTCATGCTCGATTTTCCTCCGTGGGCGAGTACAGCCTCTGGTACCCAGGGTAGGTAGGCCTAGGGTTCGATTTCCATCAGGAACTCGTTTCTCGCGTTTGTTTCTCCTCATACTGAAGTTGACAAGTTCATCGGTAACAAACAAGGGTTCATTGACGTCTTTTTCTTCTTTTTTTATATAAAAAAGAAGAAAAAGACGTTAAAGAACCCTTGTTACAAATAACTAGAATACATACTTTGGGGATTTACATAGAAAAGGGAAATTAAAAAATGGTATTAGTCTTTGTAGAGTATATTGAATTAAAGGAGGAACAGAGTGTAGTCAAAGAACTTTTGAAAATATTTATTGCAGTTACAACTTGCACTTCATCTTGTCGTGATAACAATTTCTATACCCTCGTCAACACTACTACTATTTATTTTATAAAACACTAAGTTGCAAAAAGGTTTGCTAAGCTGCTCAAAAATCTGCCAAGTGCCACTTTCTGGACCACCCCACCTTCCTCGAAGTTGAAGAAGAACTTGGAAAACTTATTACAAAGTACATCAGTTCTTGTCCAGGGAAATTTTGGGGCTACTCAGAAACAGCCAGTGAAATGAGATTAAGTAAAAAAGACATCAAAATCAGTTTAGGCTTATTTTAAAGTTCTGTTTTCTTTTTTGGTTCCTCTTCATCATCATCTAAACTTACATCTGACAAATCAATATCTTCTTCAGCAGGCATTTCCCCATCTTTTCCATCCCATGGGTCGATCTTTGTGATCTCTGGCATTGCTGCTCCCTTGATTGTTTGACTTGTGCCACGTCCCACAGACACAGCCCTCAAGAGCTCATCAATACCTGTTTTATCAAAAGACCCCCTCAGGATTACAAACACCTTTTTACGTGCATTCAGAGCAGCCAAGGCAGGATAGCCAAACCCTCCAATGCCGAGAGCCTCTTCCAGCTTTGGTTGCGCACCAGCCTCACTCCAGATCCACCCCCACATCTTCTTCTTGTATTTCTCCCCAAGTTCCTTGAGAATGTTTAAATAGATATTGCGACCAGAAGCACCAGTGTCCAGGATGTGGGGAAGAACTGATACAACACAGACTGGTTTATCGCTGCATTCTGCTTTAAGCACATCATTATTTACAACCTGTACTACCTCTGGGGGCTCAATCGAATCAGCTGCCCTGTCCAGGGCGAACTGGATAATGTCAGAAGCTGTGCGACCTCCCTGATAATCCTCCACACTGGAGGAATCTTTAATACCAGCAGCAAATACTTTGATGGTTGGGTAGCCTTGAACTTGGTATCGGCTAGCAATGACTGTGTGAGCAGTTGCATCCAGGGCACCAACTTTCACTTTGCCTTTCAATTCAGTGGCTGCTTTAGCCCATTCAGGGGCTAGCCTTTGGCAATGGCCACACCTAGATCAAACAAGGGAAAAACTGGTAAGCCACCACACAACATACAACGATCTAATCATGAAGAGGAAACTTGCCTGATAACACAGCTCTAACTTGCTCCTTACAGCTTGGCTAAATAAACTTGCAAGGATTTGGAAACTTCAAGGATTACTTTGCTGATTTAAAAGAAAGCGAGAGCTTATGCTAAATTTATTAACAATTTTGCCTCACATTTAATCATTTGTCAATAGGCTTTAGAGCACACATGAAGTTATTCTTTGTGAAAACAAAAGAGTATTCTTGCTAAGAAATTTCAGGTTGTGCACATGATTGTCTAAGTTGATTGTTACAACTTATAAGTGCTCAAGTTGAAGGTCTAGTGCAAAAATGACATAACAACTTGATGAAGTTGTCAACTCTCCCACCATTGGAAAACCAAACATTTCATACAAAGTCCCATCGACTTTGCACCATCATTGTCGGCTCCTTTTGGCCCCGTAGGGTCATAGGTTGGGGACTGGATCGGTTTGTGGCAGCATTTTTGGTGACCAATGTTGGAGATGCAAGGTCTCATTGTGTAGCCACTGTGACCGGTGATGGACCAGGCCGTCAAGGAGGGCAGTGCGCCAGGTTTTTTGATCATCAGCTATTCTCTCCCAGTTGTGAATGGGGATGTTGAAGCTTTTCAGATCTTTTTTTACAGCATCAGTAAACCCCAATAAGGATGACCAGGTTTTTGTGAGCCTTGAGTGTGTTGGCCATACTGAACGGCTTTTGGCAGACAGCTGTCATTCATGCGGCAAACATGGCCAAGCCACTACAGGCAATGCTTCCGCAATACTTCAAATATGGTGGGCATTTTAGCACGGGCAAGGACCTTTTGCACTAGGCCCTTTAATATTTTTTAGTTCATGTTTTTCTTTGTGCAAAACAACCAAAGCAAAAGCAATTTTAGTTCATGTTTTTCTTTGTACAACTGAATGTTTGAGTTATTTCATACCAACAGTAAAATCTTTCATTGAAATAAAAAAGAACAGCAAAAGGTATATTACTGCTTAATTTTTTGTGTACCAGTGAGTTATTTCATACCAACAGTAAAATCTTTCATTGAAATAAAAAAGAACAGCAAAAGGTATATTACTGCTTAATTT
>JAOBAT010026012.1:0-10673 GCA_026413305.1 Hydrozoanthus tunicans | reverse complement strand
TTTTGTGTACCAGTGTTAGTTAGCAAGTTCTTCATGGCTGACTTACCAAGGAGCGAAAAATTCCACAAGCCACAAGTCTTTGCTGTTAAGTACTTCTCTTTCAAAGTTACTGTCAGTCAACTCAATAACATCCTCTTTATTACCAGGTTTTCCTCCTCCGCCACCCTGCAAGGAGCGGTTTGCAAGGTCAATGTGGCATAAATAATTAAATGAAATGTTTATCTTTTTCAGTCCAAGCTACTAGTTTATCAAATTACATCCCCTCCTTACATTACAGATACAAAATAACACATTTGACAAAGAGAAAAAAGGAAATGATCAAACAGTTTGCAGAACAATTGTACACAGAAAGCAAAATTATCCATCACATGATCAAAAAGAATTTTTATTAGAAATTTTAAATATTAAGTAATTGTTTTGATAATGACCACAAGTTAGGTTTTTGAATGGGAACTTCGTTTCAGATTGGCTAAAGAGCAGGAAACTCTATTATTATCAAACGTAAGCTTTAAATAATATAGTTTCACTTTCATTAATAATCTGTCTTAAAACTGTGAAGTTCAAATGTGGGTATGCCACAGGAAGTTCAATTAGTTTAAGTTACCAGTTCCATGCGAGTGACATTTCATACCAAACTATCAAATTAATGCTGCTAATGATATGAAGATATACTAAACAAACAAGAAATTGGCTGTTTATTTCCAAGTGCTTGCCAGTGAAAACACATTGATCAACGAATGAAAACTTATGTAAAAATTAGACAAAATAATTAATGGTCCAACAATTTCTTTTCTTTTAAGAGCAACAAGTTTTCACTTAAAGAAATTATGACACAAACACCATCACTGGTACAAATTGCTACCCTGTTGTATCAATTAAGTTTGCTGTTGGTGGCACAGCGGCCGAACGGTTAGTGTGTTTGGCATGTAATCCTGAAGTCCAAAGTTCGAGCCCCAGCCAAACCACTGTGTTGTGTCCTTGACCAAGACACTTTACCCGATTCTGTTTCAGTCGTATAAATGAGTACCAGTTCTGCTTGGAGCTAACCTGTGGTAGATTAGTGCCCTGTCCAGGGGGAGTCAAAGACTCTCATCTGCTTAACACTATATAAACCGGAGATAAGCACTGCTGGCCTAGAGGGCCAGTAGGCTCAAGAATTAAGGATTTAGCTTTTTAGCTATAAAACTAACCTGACGCCTGCCGCCTCTCCTACTTCCACCCCCTCTACCAGACAACCTATCATTCACCGCTGACCTCACAGCACTCAGAGCAGAGTCAACAATTGCCTGGGCTGTGCGCTGGCCTATTGTAGATTGCAAAGAATCTATTAGTTCTCAACAGTTTAAAGGTATGCAAAGTTTAAAATGATACATAATGACTTAGCTCATCACAGGATGTTAGGGGCATATAATAGCTGCATAAAACTTATAATAAATGTAGTGACAGAAACATGATGTGTTTTATCAGGTTCATCAATATCAATTTAAAGATATAACAGTGCTCACTTCTGTAATGACTTATGTCTGTTACAGAAGAAAGAAATAACTATATTTTCCTAGGGTGAATTCCAGGGTTTAAGTAAGGATAACATGTCAACTTTCTTCTTTCACTATGTTCCTATTCTTCTTACCACAATTAACAGTTACTAACCAACAGCAATATTTTAACTGAAAAAGGGGTCGCTCGATCATAGCAACCAAGATTTCTAAAAAATGTTGCAATAAGCAACAGATGTTTGTTTATTCCTTCAGTTTGTCAGTTTATGGTAAGTTCCTTCCCTAGGGCACTTTTAACTTTCACACAGTTTTCAAACAAATTCAACAAGTATTCAAAGGCAAACCCTAAAACTAAAAACTCCAATGACTTTACATCGTTTTGTTCATTTTTCAAGGCCTGTGTAAGCCACGTATACAATCTTAGAACACATATATATTTATCTCAAGAGGACAATTATTTTTATTTCAGTTATTGTTATTATCATTATAATATTGTTTTCAATATTATAGTTAGACCCACCATTGTAATCTTGTGGAGAATTCTTGTTACTTCCGAAAACCTGTTACAAAAAAAAACAAAAAAAAAAACTTCACATAAACTAAGCATAGCAACCAATGTGGTAACAAAAAATTAAATTGTTCTACATTTGGTAATTTACATGATCACACTAGTATGGCCATTTTGCAGGACTTCTATTGCTTATTAGTTTTTCAAAAATGAGCAATGGCTTAAGTTTTTACACAGCAACTAATTATTTACGAGTTTGTAACATTGGTAAAAATTTTGTACCAAAAAGGACTGCATTCAGCACTTACTTCGAAACAGTTGGATTTATAAATGTGTCCAAGTTAGTAGTTGGAAGAAAACTGAAACTTATCCATACCTTGATAACTTGGAGTTTTTAGCTGCCCTATAAAGCCCTTCCTAAACTTTTTTTTGTCTAACTGTTATTATCTGACTAATATTGTACCTCTTACATAGTTTGAAAACATTGGATGTGATTTAGTTTCTTTACTTAAGTTTATCCAATATCTACACCTTGGATGCTGTATGACTCGATATTGTATCATAATAGTTGGGTATCCTTGGACATCCTATGGTCCCCCTAACCAATATTACTCTGTACCTTGATAGTTGGGAATCCTTGGATTCCATATGGTCCCCCTACTGACTGATGAACATCCATATCAACTGCACCAACTTTAACAATACCCTGTGTAACAAGAAAAAGTAACCATCATTAATTGAGCAGAATGAAAAACAAAATAATATGAAATTATTACCAACTTCATAGTTATTCAATTGTTCTAGTATGTTAGCTTTTCATATGCGATCAAATTTTAAGTTGCATTTAGGATTTGCTTTCTTGTAAGCTCCTCAATGGCATATGGCACCTTGGAATTTTTTTTATATATTGCTTTAACACAGAAAACTTTCATTTTCATGCAAAGTAATGCTGGAAAATGGATTATCCAAAAATTTTTGCACCCCAGGAAACAGATTTGGGCTTTCCTTATTCCCCTTACAGTTGGTTTTAGTACTCATGGGACCCCAATTTGACCACACACACACAAGCCAATGGAACCCAAATCAAAAACCTTACTGCAACCTCAGCTTATCGGTAATACCAACAACTTGAACGAATTTGCAAAATGTACATAAATATGCTATCACCATTGAGGTATAATAAATGAATAGGAAGTATAAATCTCTGCTAGGGTTTTAATTTAGTGAACTGTCTGGCAAGGGAAACACGTGTCTGTCTTACTTCGATACATCTATAGTGATTGCAGTTGCATTGATAGTGTGAAGCAGGTTTTAATATCATTGTCTCAAGGTTTTGCAGTTACTGTTCGCACATTACCTTGAGAGCTGTTGCTGCTTTGGTCCACTCTGGGGCTAATGCCTTGCAGTGACCACACCTTGTGATAAACAACAATGATTCAAACTTTTATCATATCCATTAATAACTATACTCCCGATGTCTGGCTAAACTGAATTAGTTAACATATCTTAAGGGGGTTGGGATAGGGGCCAAAGTAGGGTAAGGGTACTAGAAGTCGTTACCATTCAGACAGCCACGTTCTAAACCGTCACTCAAATTTTTCAGGGATCGCGGACCTATAAGTGGAATGGGCTTTAACCCCACCATTAATTAGCTGAAGAAAACTAACAGAAATTACAATATATGCATCTCTGGCAATCTCAAAAATTTCTGGGGGAGCATGCCCCAGACTCTCCCCACCCCATATCCAGAAAGCACTTAGCCCCGCCAATTTGAATAATGCTCCGCGGTTCTTGTTTTAATATGTCACGGCAATTAGCATTTATTTATGTTTACATTGGTTTTGAAACTTTATTACAAGATTAATTTAAGCCATCTGCACGCTGTATGCGTACATATATACCGTTACTTTATCTGTACAGTAGGGTAAGTAGGGGTTACAACAAAACTTAAACTTAAACTTGTACACGAGATGGCTCACAGTCTTGGAAATACTACAAAGACCACGGCATATCCTGACGACAGTTTCTTTTCTTTGTGATGGAGGTTAAATAATTTATCATACACTTTGCGTCCTCGAGAAATCTCGCCACGAAACTGTTAAAAGATAATTTTTATTAGTTGGTACGAAAATATGCGATACGGCAAAAAAAACATTTAAATAATATCATTCATCAGCTGGTGGAGCTGGGCTCATAATCGAAATCCTTGCACCCTTTTCTTCAAATGGTTTAATGCTTAATTGAGATTTTACTTTTTAAAGAAACGATACTACTATAATTTTTACCTTCTAATTATCCGAGTTAGAAAAATTCCTTCCAGACCAAAACAAAAAAGGTAACTTTTTTAAATTTAGTTTGAGGCTGAACTCCTAGTTTTCGAAGTTTTCGAAAGTATTTTTGAGTTGCATTCCGGCTTTAGACTTATATAATTTACGCAGATTCAATGTACTTACCAGGGCGCGTAAAATTCTACAAGCCATATCTCGTCACTTTCAATGACTTTTTGTTTAAAATTATTGGCTGTTAATTCTATAACGTCTGTACTGGGTCCATACAAAGCCTTTGCAATTGCAACGAGTGCACTCACGATAATACCTGAAAACAAAAACAATAATTGCTAAAACAGGAATAAACATCGAAACCAAAAGTTGTACCACCTCAAGTGTACAAAAAATTCACTTACAACACTGCAGCCTCATAGTCGGCTAAGAAATCTTGAAAAACAAAACAACAAATAACCCTCCACCACACTTCGACCTAGAAGCTATTCTTGATGTGTCAGAGTTCCAAAATTCGAACGTGGTGAGTGCTCAGTGCTCGAATAAAGCGCCTTCGTGTCTCGCTCTGATTGGTGTGATTAGGTACAAATTCCTGGCAAAATCCGCTGAACATCTTACTGCCGTATCGAAGGAAAGAGGGCTTGCAGGGTACACTAAATTTAGATCTTACTTCTTGACACACACACAAAACGATTATGAAAATTTTGCAACTCAAGTACCACAGATACTAATTACTTTTTGCATTTTCCTTGCGTTAGTATTTGCATTCAGAACTTACACCTGTTTTTGCCAAAAAATAGAACTTATTCAAGTATGGCCCTTTAATTTAACACCTGCGTGAGGGCAAATAGGGCCATTTTAGTTTTTGAGTGCGCACGAAAAGGCTCACGGGTCCCGCGTGTTACATATTTATACGAACAGATGTTGTGCATGGGTAGGTTGAGTTTGTTTTTGTAACGTTGTTGTAATGTGGCCGTCACCTTTTTCGTTTCATTCCGGCTTGTCTTCCATATTTATCGATTCTAACTTGACGTAGCGGTTGGTTCAAAGCTTATATTATCGAAGAAAAATAATCTTGGCGTTCGACTGGCTTCATTTGAACGTTCGAAATTAACACCACTGCAGTCTTGTCGGTGCACGAGAACAGCAGGGTTAAACTAAATATGTCGACCCATAACTCTCCGACAAGGAAGATTGCGTTTCAGTGTGGAGCGAAGTTAGAGGCAATGGACTACACTCATGTGTGGTAAGTTTTGCGTCTTTGCCAGGGTCGGTATATTTTTCAATCTGCCACAGTTCAAAAACGGCAAAATGCCCGCGAAATCCGTTGTGGTTATTGCATGCATGGTTAGGTTTAGAAACTGTGCAGATCAAGGTGTCACATTGTGTTTTTTCTAATAACGAGTGCGTATCTACAAGGAAAAAAAACAGAGATTGCACATAATGTTGAGTAGAAGTCCAAAGCTGGCCAACAAGTTTTGTATAATTCCTCCGAAGTTTATTTTCGTTCCCCAAACGCCAGCGGCTCGTCAACTCGTGGGCCATGTTGTCTCCCTGTTGTCAAATTCAATTCATAACACGCGTTCCTACTGTTGTTTTAGAATGGTCAAAGTATCTTTCCGCGTCAACTGTTAAAAATATTTTCCTCAAAGTTCACAACTGTTGGACAGTTCACAGAAAAGCGTTAATTTTTCTGCACTGTGTTCGAATGTCAAAGTCAAACCCTTGTCGAACTTAATTTATTCAAACTCGATCTGAACAATGTAGTACTAGTAGTTGCAAAACACAGCAAAACTTACAGTTACAAATGGGAACCAATATGTTATCCCTAGTTAGCCCAAACAGGTTGTTACAATAATTAATTATTATAAATTTCTGGAGAAAAAATAAAAGGCTGAATTTTCATACTCACCCAAACTTCATTATGCATACGAAGCTATTGATCTTCAGACCACAAATTCGGACGAAACCTCGCTTTATGAGCAACCAGAAATTCTCGTAATCACTGTTAGGGTTAGGAGTAATGGTTAGGGTTCGGGTAAGGATTATGTCTTTTAATT
Organism: Hydrozoanthus tunicans; assembly: GCA_026413305.1. NCBI lineage: Eukaryota > Metazoa > Cnidaria > Anthozoa > Zoantharia > Hydrozoanthidae > Hydrozoanthus > Hydrozoanthus tunicans. The sequence continues at coordinate 4,330 of JAOBAT010026012.1, read as the reverse complement.
CCCGAAGTGAAAATGCGGAACTTGGCGAACATAATTTTTACTGCATGTAAAATGTGAAGTTTAGCGGCCATGAACTGCATGAAAATGTGAAGTTTGGCGGCCATTACTGTATGCATAATTAAATATGGGTGAGTACGGAAATTTATCAATTGTTGGTTAAACAGGTCTTTTTCACAACTTTCATATTGCGCGATTTTTCTAAGTTCGTTGTTCATTCGTTTTGATGGCCATGAGGTAAATTCACTGAGTATTCTAAGTAAATGAGGACAAGAGATTTGAGCTTGGAACTAAATTTAAAAAAACTGAATAAAAAATGACAATTGTAGTTGTTACTATAGGCCATGCATTTTTGTTTTGGTTGTTAGGTTTGAGTTTAGTATATTGGTTGCATTTTTTGTTGAGTTCTGTCTTATCACAAGACCTCTTCATGACTTTCTGTTCTGTCATGATGATTTATTCAAGGTATCCTGCGCGAATTTGTAAGGTCAACGACAAGGAACGGAAGGCACTGATTCACTTTGAAGGATGGAACCACAGGTATGATGAATGGATTTCTTTTGACAGTGATTCTCTTCGGCCATTGTCGCGAGCATCAAGCAAGGATGAAAGTAAAGAAGAAAAAGAAAAGGTAATTGATTTTCAGCCCATTATCCACAAAGATATTTGGTATTTATGGAAGTAAGTGTTACCAATTAATGGGAAAGGGGCGTGACCACACTACTAGCTTACCCCTGCCTGTGAGGGCCAGCCTTTTGACTTCTGATTGGCAGCTGCAGCTGTAGCTCTGTCAATTTGGCCACAAATAAAAAAAACTGAATGTGGCTGAAATTGTTGTAACTGATTTAATGAAAGGCAGGGCGGAGTTCCGCACCACCTCTGCATTCAGGACCAGGCTAATTTGATACAATGTGATGTTACTACTAGTGTATCAGGAGTGTTTGCTCAGTAAACAGCATGGTTGTATGTATGTGACCAGGGTAGATTTTACACACCTAAAGATGATCTAGAAAGTCCAAATTGTTTTTTAAATGTTTTGCAAGTTCATTATTTTGTTATGATTTTAAATACAAGCAATACATGTGAAAAAGTTTAGGTATATAGTTTTTAAAGAAACCATTGAACGTGCATCTGTGAGTGGATATAAACTTGTAGTATTGTGTGATAATTAAATTATCATTGCAGTTAGGTGATACAAAAAAACTGACATTTCAAGCGTTAGCCCTTCGTCTGAGCATACTTCATCTGATGCTCAAACAAAGGGTTGATGCTCAAAAGTCAGCTTTTCATATCATCTCACGGCAACAGTAATTTATTTATCACACAGTACTACAAGTTTATTTGTGAAAAGGTTTTTTGTCATCTGAAATCAGATTTCTTTTTTGGTCAACCATCCTTAAAGGAGAGCCATCTTTTTAGTCACTGAAGGAGGCAGCATTATTTCCCCATTTTTTAAACAAGGAGTGAGAACAAAGTTTAATTGTTGTTGTAAAATAATTTCCTCCCAGATTATATTGAGTACGTGATTCGAGATCAAAGCTCACAACACAATGCTAGTTGTCACTTCTGTCAAAATCTCGAAATTAATTTTGACTGTTTGATCATGAGTGGCTGCCCTTGGCAGTTGCATGAGAAGGGGCAAAGCACAGAGTTGGTGTTGTTAAAACAAGATTTTTCAAGTTCTGTTATGGTAGAAGAACTATAGTTGAATTTTGTAAGACTTGTTTCAATAATTGTTTATTTATAAGCTTTCATCTTAAGCTAGCAATAGGAAAAGGATTAAAGCCATACTGTAAATGTTACGATAAACTACTATCTTGTCCTAAGCTAAATCCTTTCATGAGCAAAGTGGCTCATAGGGCTGGCGCTTATCTCCGGTTTCTGTAGTGTTAAGCGGATGAGAGTCTTTGACTCTCACTGAACAGGACACTAACCCATGGCGGGTTAGCTCCCAGCAGAAGCTGGTACTCATTTATACAGCTGAGTTAACTGGAACAAGTCCGGTAAAGTGTCTTGGACACAACACAGTAGTCTGACTGGGGCTCAAACTTGCAACCCTAGGATTACAAGATCACACTAACTACTTGACCACTGCATCGCCGACAAACAGAAAAGTTGATTTTAAAATTGTAGTTTAGAAGTTTTTGCCGAGATGGTTTACCAAAGAATTAGATATTAGTTTAAAGTCAATTTCCCCTTGAAAACTTTTGAAAAATGTGGTGTTGTAACTGTTTTGTTCACCTTGGTTTGACGTAGGTGACTCAGCAGATAGTTTTTACAAGACTAGTTTATTTAGTTGTGGTGACAGTAACTGGCCTCTGAGCTGTGGCGGGTATTCTGCCACTTTTGTTCTGAACTTATTACAAGTGAATTTTAGTCATTTGAAGTTTTTTGACGATTATTAGTATTAAGTAATTTCTTAATGAAATTTCATAAATTTGAATGAATCGAACTTCAGAAACCCAAAATGTTTTACTGCTAAGTTGTCTTGTGTTTTCTGAATTTTTATCAGTGTTTACAAGTTCATTGCCTTCAGTTTACAGAATATTTCCTAGTGATTGAATTTGATTTTTTTTTTCATTGTGCCCAAGTTAATTCATTACTGATTCGTGGGTGACCATCAAAGACCAGTTAAAGTGTTTCACCAGGCTGTCATTAATGTTAAACACAAAACAACCTGAGTGTGGAAATATTTTCATAAAAAAATCTCATGATCTTGAAACTACTATCTTGTTGCTGTCTGCTTCAAATAACTGAACTTTTTTTTAAAATTTTGTTTGTGTCTTTTCTGGCAGCTGGGTGAGAATGATATGGAATTTTTGTAACAACTCACAATTGAAAATCATATTTAACTCATGATTGATTAAAAATAATCATGATGGATTAAAAATAAGAACAAAAAAACCTTGGGTAGAATATTCATCCAGGGTAGTGTCCTTTCCATGAGGTAAAGATGGACGATGAAAATTATATGATTAGGATATGTTTTTCTCCAAACCTGGCAAAGTGTGATAAAAACCTAATTTTTTTTGTTTTTCCCTTTCCCAGTGGATTTAGCTGGGATACAATCTCTCTGTTTTGAGTAATCTTTTTATCTTTTCTTGCATCACTATCTACTCCCTGGTTCACACCGTGGAATCTGCAGGATGTGTGCGATTATCAGGTTAAGATGAGTTATATGTATGTGTCAATGTGTATTTGAATGTGTCAACCTTTGCATCAACACCATAGGTAGCAGATAAAATTAGGTACATATGAATGTTAGAAAAGGGAAATAGATGATTTTAAGTTACGGGTGGAACATTTAACACTAGCATAACATTGGTTAAAATTCAAAGTGGATTTTCAGTGCATTTTTAACTGCTTCTTTATGTGGAGGGAGTTGTAGGGGATAGGGGGGTAGAACCTTAATTGTAGCGCTAACTAGTTTTAGCAAGTACTAAATGAACATTAATGACTTTTTCCGAAATATTAATTTTAGTGACTTTCAAGTCGCTAACATGAGTAGCCATTCAAAATAGAAGCATGAAGGTATAATTTAGTAATAACAAGCAAGTTGGTCTTTCAGTTTTGCTATATTGATGCTAAATTTTGTACAAAAGGCAAGAGAATGTATAAATGCTCTGTTTTTGTCAGTTTGCTTCCCAACTCACTCAGAAACACAGCTGTGTTATATTTTCTAAACCAGTGACACTATAAGAAAAGACAGCACAGAACTTGTCAGATTACTCATTGTAATTACAAAGTATCAGGTATTTGCCTCTAATTTTTAATAATTGATCTCAGTCATCAGAAGTCAATTCACCACCATCACCTGTGTGAACAGATCTACATTTAGTATCAGCAGTAATCTTCTATGACTTACAACAGATTTGTGGCAATAGTTTAGTGTTCGGATATTTTGTATCAAACAGCCCAGTTGATTGCTCTGAAGAATGGATAAAGCATGAAATGTTAGCATTATAAAACATCTGACAGTAAAGTATTTGTGTGTGTAATACAATGGTATTAGAAAAATAGACTTTATTTGGCTGATTTTTTGGCCCTAAGAAATGCTATTTAAAAGTGTAACAAAAGATTTACAAGTTTCCTTTTCTTTTCCGTTTATGCAGTTTATGTTGTATGAGTTATTTTTTATTGTAGGCAAACTGTTTTTGTTTGGGCTAGTTATTGTTTAGAGGATCTTGGGTTTTATTATTGCATATACTTGTGTTTTTTTGGGGAAGGTAAAATTAAAAAGTGTTGAACAAAAGTATATTTGGATACATAAAAACGCCAAAGAGGTTAAAATATCAAAAATGGTATAAAGGTTAAATCGTAGTTTAAAACAAAC
>JAOBAT010025901.1:5818-31459 GCA_026413305.1 Hydrozoanthus tunicans | reverse complement strand
GGGGGGTTGGAGGGATGTAGGTAATATTCTACCCAAATTTTAACCTAATCTTACCTGGCCCAGGCCCCTGAGTTGGTTTAACAGGCGGTTTTGTTGGTGCAATGCTAGGTGGGACTGGTGTACCTACAAATAAAAGAAATTGGAGACCTTAAGCACAAAACATTCGTCAAAATTTACATTCCAATCTTTTTTTGATTAAAAACTTAAGACGTGGAAATTTTTTTGGTTATTCAAATTTTGAGTTCACAGATAACAACGGTTTTAGTCCAAAAAATGAAAACTTAAGCTTGATAGGGACTTTAATCTTCGTTCGAAAAGTGTCGGCTGTACCGGTAAAGTAAAAATGGCCTACCATCGGCCTTCTTTTCCACGTTTTCTGTGGTTTCTTGTCGTCCTGTCTTCTTCACAAGCTCTCTGGGCTGTCCTGCCCTTTTCATTTGATTTCTGAGAAATAATTAACGTCATTCGAAAACATATATACGATGTCTTTATCCTAAGTGAATCTAACTTCAAGCTAAATAATTAAATCCTTTCTCGAGCCCAAGTGGTTCATAGGGCCGGCGCTTGTATCCGGTTTCTGTAGTGTTAAACGGATGAGAGTCTTTGACTCCTCCAGGACAGAATACTAATCTATCACAGGTTAGCTCCCTGCAAAACTTTTATACAGCTGACCATGAGTCGACTGGAACAAAGTCAGGTAAAGTGTCTTGCTCAAGGACACAACATAGTTGTCTGACCGGGGCTCGAACTCGCGACCCTAGGATTACGAGTCGAACACGCTAACCGCTCGGCTACTGCGCCGCTGACATTCTAACCTCAAATCTTACCTTTAATATGATAGTTGAGCCACTCTAAGTCGTGCTTCACTCGGGCATAAACTCCGTACTTTCCTTTCCACGCACACCCTTCGCCCCAACTGACCACACCCTGAAGATAAAACCGCCCTCCTTTCTCACAAACCATTGGCCCCCCTGAATCACCCTGGCAGGAATCGATTCCTCCCAGAGGATGTCCGGCACACAACATTGAGCTGTGGATTCGACGGCGACTGTAGGACTAAATCACACAGCAATAAGGTGAATCAAATAAAAACTGGTAAATTTGGAGAACTACATTTTAGTCAGTCTTAATAAGTTACCTACAAAGCATTTTCACACTCATACGCGATGCGTACACCCCACTGTTTTAGCGGGCCACACGTCTTGCAAAAACTAAGGTTTCCGAGACACAAATTTTTTTTTGCCTTTTCCCAGTGTTTATTTCCCATCGTTTTGCCTGAGCGACAGGCTTCGGGAAGTTTGTAAGACCTGTGGCCCGTTGATACAGTGGTATATACGCGCTGCGCATGAGTGTTAAAATGCCTTATAGGCGAGTTCCAGTTATTGTTAATCTATTATCAAGACAACGGTTTTATTTGATTGGTAGTTTAACTGTAGCAACGGTTCCTTTGCTCAAAGTCCCGAAGGTGTTTTGATTTGTTCGTAAACACAATCCGATTCAAATGATTTGCGTAAATAAAAAATAAGAATTAGTTATCACGTTATCTGAAACACTAATTTTCAGTTTTTATTTTCACTACAAATTAGAACAATTGTCATATACATATTGCGTTGTATTACCTTTGGAAAGTGTTATGCAATCCTAGTGTTTTTCAGAAAGGCGTTTTCCTTCTAGGGTTTTAACTCTTCCTTTTATAAAAGATCCACCAAATGTAAAAGAGGCCATTTAGAAAACTCGTTCACACGCCAGCTATTATCAACTCGCGCGAGGTCAGCCGGCATAATACGCCAACTTTAACCATTAAGAGCAGCGTAAATTCCATAATCACCTGACTCATCCCCAGACTTCCTCTATTTCTAACGCGCAGTAAAAGGAAAGCGCGGTAGGTGGCATGAGCAGGGAACAGCGGCTCTATTACCAGCTCTCTGTTCTCTTCTCGCTTTTCTCTTACCGCGCGCTAAGAAATAGAAGACGACTGGGGACGAGTCATATAATCACCTGAGTAGTTTTACTATATAAGGTATTACAGAGCACATACCTTATAGCAGCTTTCCTGACTGACAACTGGAACGGAGACCTGCATGAGAGTCTGAGCCAGCGATCCTCCAGAGGATAAGGCGCCCCACCCGGTCACCCAGCAACTATCGCCATCATCGGGTGGTGAAACAGCGTGCGGCAGGCATGCCGGGTTCACGTATCTAGTGAAGACAATATATTGTTATTTTTTGGTCTAAAAATTACCCTAAAATTGCCAATTGAAAGCTGAAATTTTTCCCTGGGTAGCTAGATATTGCGAGATACGGGAGCCAATCAGAGCGCTCGAAAATGGTTATCGGTTGATTTGGTAAATACTGCTATCAAATCAAAGATGAAAATAAAAGAAATTTAAAGAATTTAATTACTTGTTTAGTTGGGCAGGCTTGTCCAGCAGGACCAGGGCGATATCGTGGGCATATCTCACGGGCTTGTGGTATTCAGGGTGCATTATGATTCGCATCACGTTAAAGTCTTGCTCTGTACCACTGTTGCTCTTTCTTCTCCATGCGCCCAACCTATGATTGATAGCAAAGGAAACAATAGTGATATTTAACACTTATTCTACTTTGATTGAGATGGATTGTGGCAGAATATCTACTGAGCGCCGAAGGCGCGAGGTAATTAATTAAGCCACTATCCTGCGAAATGGAAGTAGAATAAGTGGTTTAGTATATACCAGCGTGGCAACAAACTTTCCTTTTAAGAAAACAAAAACCTTTAAGAAAAAAAAACTTTTATCACTTGCATTGAGCGTGGCGAGACTCACGCGTGAGCACATACAACAACCATATTTTGACAGCTTGTCAGCTACGAAATGTCATAAATGGCGTGAAACAGAATTTCTTTAGGCTGTTATAGATATCGTGTGTTTTTAAAGCAAACTTTATCAATATCGTGATCCGAATCAATCGCGAAACGACTACTTCCGTCCACCATTTTGTTTCGGTCTCATTATCTACTATTTCGGAAGTAAATATTGTCTCACATCTACCATTTCTAAACCAATCAAATTGCGCGTAGCCGAACTGGTGTATACTAAATAGCAATATGTAATAGCGCACGTTTGCGAGTACAGGTACTGTTATTAGCCACTTAAATCTATTGCATGCTGAATTTATAGTTCTGTGTAGTTTCATCTATCCAGGAGTTATATAAATAAATAGTCCTGAACTTAGATACACTGGATAATGCAGAGAAAGTTTTTACAAGCTTTCGAACTCTGCTGAGTCCTTGATCACAATTTGTTTGTAATAAACTCTGAAACTAAATCCTTTATCATGCTTAAATTCTGTCACGCTAAATAGTTCTACCAGTATTGAAATCTATTGTAATACAAAACACTTCAGTTCTATAGACCGCATGCACTGAATTCACACTAACGTACGTACACTAAACATTAACTATCCAATAGGAAAAAGAGAACCTTCTCCCACCCTCTTGGAAGTTGGAATGTCGTCCTGAAACCAACATGTTATATTAGCTTAACTTGGCCTTACCTGATTTTAATGGAACCAGGCCGTTTCTTATTCAAACAGTGAGAGGCAGTGACGACCCATCGCGGTGCCACCAGGGTGCCCCCGCAGAAGGTAAAGCCGCTCCTAGTCTGTACTTGTGCCTGCCAGGGCCAGTCGCCGTGTTTGGCAGGGTTACCGCCGACTATCCTGGTGTTTGGGCGAATCCCGCAGGAGCCTGACCATACGATAAAGTAAAATTTCAAAGCATACTTCAAGCAAAGGCACAACTAAATTATTGTAGGCCGAAGAATTCAAACTGAATCATAAAACTTTTGCCATTTTTTTTCATTATTTGTGCACAGCTTGGACTCAAAAAACGCTTTCAGAGCTGTTCCCTTTTTTCAGCTAAAACTAAAATCAGAAAAAAACAAACTAAAAACGAAACAAGAGACTACATTGAAATGGTCACATTGTATACGGTTTCAACAACAGGTAAAAGGTAAGAACAAACAACTCCATGATTTCATCAATTGGTTCAAAAGTTAGAATGAACAACACCATAAATAACTTTCCAAGTTAATGTTACCAGTTCGACTTTTTAATGTTTTTGTTAATAGTGTAGCTGCTTCTTACTTAAAAAGAGTAACTGATCGAAAAAGATATATCTTTTGGAAATAAAGATTCATTTCTCGCGGAAAAAAAATTTCCATGATTCACCGGTGCGAAAATGATTTATCTGGCACTTTGTAGATTTAAACAATTGGTTCATAGATTTTTACCAATTTTTTATGATGCAAAAGAGCTCTTGGCGCTAGAAAGGTGAAACTAAAGTTTCTTTTTCCTTGCTGCATATTACAGGTGCTTGCAATGTATCATTACTGATTCAATATAACTTTTTGGTTTTAGTTTTCCGATTTACATACCTTGAGAATATGAGAAATTTGCGAACAGACCCACAGTTAAGACAACGAAAAGAGCCAACATTGTGCTTTAACTTCTATACTTCCCAACTGAATTAATTTTTCTCCTGTGACAAACTTTATTTCACAAATGTTTCGAAACAAAAATTTTATCCAGCTGCGCAGATGCTATATTCCTATATACTATTTTAATCGCGTTTTCTTTACATGTATTTGCTCCCTTATAAACTTGTCATGTTTAGGACGTCGGGATCGATTGAAGTTAAAAGGCATATTTGGTAAAAGCAATGACTTTACCTACCATGTGTACTATGTGAAAAAACATCTCATTGAATATTTGTACATATTTCAGGTGAGCACTTGCAAAACAACGTGGAGATTTTTAGCAAACCTGAAATTGGGCTCAGAACTTGAAAAAACTGTAGAGCAAGGATAAATTTTTGGTCAATGAAAGTTGGTCCTGTTCGACCAAATATGGATTTTGAATTGTCTGGTCGTTCCATGGTCTAATTTGAAGCCGTGCACTTCCGAACGGTTTGCGTGTTTAGCTAACTTGTAATCTTAGAATCGTGAGCTTGAGCCAAATGGTTAAACTTAAAATAAGCTAAATTAAACGCTTTAACACGCGACTTTATACTCTAGTCAAGTCAGCTTTAAAATGAGTACGAAAATAACCTCTTTATCCATTAAAAATGTAATATTTAGTAAAAACCCTTCCGGCGGCTGGTATACCGGAGGATAGATTGTCCGAAAAATGAACAGAGAGAGAGAGAGAGAGAGAGAACTTTGAAAAGACCTCAAGCTCGTTTCGGGCTTGGGATAAAAAGGAATTATCATTTGTTAAAGTTTTATTTCATTCCGACAAAACTTACCGTCGACTGTAACAGTAGAGTTTCATGTAAGAGGAAGGGTTGTTTTCATATCTGTTTTTTGTTATTTCATCATGAAAAGCATTAATGCATCTTATTGCTGTCTTTGCTGTGTTTTTGTACTTTTTATAACACTTGGGAAACGTTACGTTGGTCGAATTGATAAGAACTTGAAAAACACGGCTCGTGACTTTCAAGTTTTTCATCAGTTCTCCTAGCATGCCCCTGTGTTATAAGAAAGTACATAGGCACGGTAAATTTCAAAGTACTGTAGGTTGCGCAAAGCCTGGGTCGAGCTAGTACTCCAGGCCCATTTTGAAACGCTTGGTCGGTCGGTGAGCTGAACTCTTCTGCGAGACGGTAGAGCTTAGATATAAAGCACAGACTCTACACTGTTTAACTGACTTTGCAAAATGGATCCTTCCCTTACGGTTAGTATGTGTTTACATTTCTGTAAGTAGAGTTTTGTTACTTACCACAAACCGGATTGCATAACATAAATGACCGAACAATTGTTGGCATTTCGTTTCATTAATCCATTTTCCACTTACATAAAGCGCAGTAACAGAATGCAAATTTTCTTTCAGAAACCTGTATTGGTAGCGGTTGGAGCCTTGTTATTAACAGCAGCAGTTGCCTACTTTTGGGGGATTAAAAAGAAGCGACCGATTGCACTAGATCCACAAAAAAAAATTCCATTCACACTGATCGACAAAAAGGTTCGTACGAAAGTCAAAAGTACTCGAACTTGCACGATATAAATACAACTATTTACTCGCGTGCGAATCTTTACAAGCACAAACATGCGAGCCTGAACTTTTAATTCTTGAGTTTAATCACTCGAGATACTGCGCGTTTCAAAGTTTTTCAAGCTCTTGACTATTAAATTACAAATATGGAGTCCTTCAGAGAAGACTAATATTTTAAAGTTTTTCTTTGCATTGACAATTGTCATGGAATTGTTACCACGAAAAGAGGACTCATTCTATCGGACTTATACCGAATTTTAAATACATGTAGTTCCTATCTTTTTTAAGATCTTTCTGATAAACTTAAAAATTTATTTGAGGCCACGACGACTCACGGAGTTGATCATTTTCTAAATTCTCCTTACGTCTACCATGTTAAACAAATTATATTTTGTTTGGGAGAATACACAATTAAGTTACCTATTAAATTTTTCCTATTGGATGTGTTGTGAATTTCTTCCAACATTTTATGTTTGTTTAGAAGAGAGAATTTGCAAACTCGAAATCCTAAGAGCAAAGCAATATAAAGCCAACCATAACTTTTGCATAAATTTAAAGGGCTGATGATGTATAGATTTAAAGGTTTTCTTCAGATATTATAATTTTTTGTCCAAAGGCCCTAGATGTATCACAAGAGTCATCATACATGTGTAAGTTTGTATTTGTCTGAAACTTTGATCATATATAGTTAAACGCAGCTCAGTACTTTCTGTTAACAGATTGTAAGCCATGACACTCGACTGTTCAGGTTTGCTCTCCAGACTTCTGACCATATTCTTGGCCTTCCAGTTGGTGAGTTGTACTTTTCCCTCGCTTTTTACTGTACATGTAGGATAAGGAAGACAAGAGCAGTCAGTAAGTTTCATTGATCTCTTCAAATCCCTGTCTGGCATTTTATTATCAATTTCGATAACATTTTATAATAAGTAAGTTATTTAAGTTAAAAGCTCATCACAGAAGCTAAGATCTCAGGCAATTGAAGTTTTGTATGATGAATAATTCATTGGTCCCATCTAATCCTTCAGACTGCAATTTAGGCTAAACCTTTTTCGTTTCAACTACTGAATGCGTCAGTGAGTGGATATAAACTTGTAGTATTATGTGGTAAATAAATTATTGTGGTCGTGAGATGATAGGAAAAGCTGACGTTTTAGCATTAGCCCTTCATATGAGCATCATCTGATGGCTAATGCTTGAAAAGTCAGCTTTTCTTACCATCTCACGTGGACAAAAATTTATTTATCACTTAATACTACATACTAGTGTTATAAACTAGTTGTTTATTTTTGCAGTGTTAGTCATGTTTTAGCTTTAGCAAGTGCATTGAGATTTTTAAATGCACCTATATTGTTATTATTATTGTTATTACTATTATTATTGTTATTATTATTATTATTATCAAAGTTTTGTTCTTTTGTTCATTTCAGGCAAACACATGCACTTGAGTGCCAGGGTGGATGGCGAACTGGTTGTGAGGCCCTATACACCTGTGTCATCAGATGACGAAATAGGATATTTTGACTTAGTTATTAAGGTACAGACTGAACTACATGTCAACTGACCCAGAGATTTTGATTTATGTGCTATACAGTCGAACCTCTATTATCTCAAGCTTCCTCGGGACTCTGAAAAGTGGCCACATAGCAAAGATCTGTATCAAATATTGTAGTGTACAAGTTTACTGACATGAAAAATCAGGAAAGTGGCTGCTTTAAATGGAGGGCGGCTGTCTAATTGTTGGCTGCTTAATATATGTTGCACTGTACCTTTTTTGTGTTGAAAGCTATCAATGGCATAAAATAGAGTACCCCCCCTATGTGGGAGCTTAAGGCCCTTCAATTTATTAATACTTAAAGTGCTTCTGATGCACAGGTGTATTTTAAGAATGTGCACCCAAAGTACCCTGACGGGGGTAAAATGTCTCAATACTTGGAGTCTCTCAAGCTGGGAGACACGATTGATGTGCGAGGACCATCAGGGAAGCTTCACTATTTGGGCAGAGGTTGGTAGGCAAGAAAAATTTTAAGTGGTTTTATCAAGATTTTTTTCCTAGATAAAAAAGTTCTTTTGAATGCCTTAAATTTTCAAGTTTGAGCCAGTAAGAACCCTTTCTAAGAAATAATTTAAAATAGATTAAATTTCTTTTTTGGTTCTGATTCTACCAGGAAAGATTTCCATCAAAGAAAGTGCAAAGAAGCCTGAAGTGATTCGCCAAGCTAAGAACATAGGTTTGATAGCAGGCGGCACAGGTTAGTTGCATTGAACCTGTTTATCATGCAACACCTGTAACCTCTCCTTACATGTAACTCTTAAAATCAGTCATTTTGTAGTGAGAAAATGGAAGTTGACCAAACAAGGAAGTGAAGTCTTCTGACCTAAGCTTGATTTTTTGAACAATAAATTGAATCTTGTATAGTGCCACCAGGTAAGCCCATTTGGTAAGGTGCCAGTCTGTAGTGCAGTAGGCAAGGTTTGATTCCTGATGCCAGACCTTCACTCAGGGTCATAAAAGAACTGAGGAGAAGGTGCTGCTTTTGCTTTAACACCTGCAAATGGTTGGACCTTCACGTTTTCTTCGATGAGGATGTTAAACAGTAGGCCCTCAGAGTCCAACTACCCAAGAGAAGTGAAGCTAAATTTATCTGAAATTTTCTGAGTATTTCTTACTTTTACTAAGTACTTTGCATTGAGCATTTTTCCTTTATTTGAAAACTTGTTAGATACTAAATTTTTCTACACCTTTAGTATCATTTCATTCTCTTACATACTAGTTATACCTCATGATGAACTTGTCACTTTTAAATGAGCACTGCACCTTGAATAAGCACTGCACCATAATCTTAGTGAAATTAATAAACACAAAATCAAGGATTTATGATATTGGAATAAAAGGTTTAAACTGAAGACAAAAAGTAAATATCTAGCTCTAGTTGGGAGAATTTACCAGTATACATCTAGAACTGAGGTTGATTGTACAGGATTCTCAAAATAACTTGGAGGAGAAGGTTAAAAGCTTCGGTGTAAGCAACTGGATTCCTAATAAGCAAGGCTAACTGGAACCAGTTATACTAGTAAGGGTTCCTTAGGCAGGCAACACCTCGTAAACCTTAGATTGCATTGCCCCCAAAGTCACCAAATGCAATAAACAGTGCAGCTTATAATTTTTGTTCGATTTCAATATACTAAAACTGACTTCTTCGTCAGAACCATGATGTTTCTTGTTTAACATGTGGAAGCCAAGACTCATAGTTAAATATTAATTTTCTTCTGTACTAGTTGGAAGTGGTTTTGTAACTTTTAGAGGCATCTAAATGACAGCCAGCCGGCCAGTTTTGAGAAGCCTGATTGTACCGAAGTTTTGCTCTCCTTAGGGATTACTCCAATGCTGCAGATTATCAAAGCTGTGATAAAGGACAGTGGAGATAAAAGCAAGATCTCGCTCCTCTTTGCAAACCAGGTGCTGATATTAGTAAATGATATTTTTGCCCTGACATTGGTCTGTCTTTGGACTTCAGTAAACTAATTAATAATTAAGGATAAAGCCTGACAAGAAAGTTTCTCCATTCTATTGCTCACAGACTGAGAAGGACATCTTGGTGAGAAATGAGCTGGAGGAGATAGCAGAAAAACATGAGAACTTCCATCTGTGGTACACTTTAGACCTCCCCCCTCAAGGTAGGTTTTTGGTTTAGTCTATGGTAGACCCTAGACCACCCCCCTTAAGTTAGACTTTTGGTTTAGTCTGTGGTGGACCTTAGACCACCACCCTCGAGTTAGGTTTTTCATTTAGTCTGTTCAGTACACTTTAGACCACCCCCCTCAATGTTGGCTTTTCGTTTAGTCCTGTAGTGCACTTTAGACCACTTCCCGCAGGGTAGGTTTTTTAATTGGGCTCTAGTACAATAAGACCATCCACCCTGACCCCCCTTCCAATCCCAAAAGGTAGATTTTTTGTCAGTGGTAATCCTAACACCCACTACTGTCTCTTCTACCAACCGAGGGCAACTCTTAGGAAAATAGTTGTGAGCCGTGTAGAGCGGACTGTCTAAGACCCTCAATACCACAGTCAACTGTAAATGATTGTTAAGCGCTTTGAACCTATGGAAAAAGCGCTATATAAATACTAATTATTATTATTATTATTATTATTATTAAATGTTCTCAATCCCATCACTGTGGGTTTCTCATTATGGTTCATTTTATATCTCCGTCCTCGTTTAAAGTTATTTTTAACCCTCTGCCCCTCCCCCATCCCCTTTCAGTTTAGATTTAGATCCTGTGGAAGTGCTATTTTAAATTATGTTCACAAGTTTGCATGTAAGGTTCAAATGAGCTAACAAAAATGTAAGAACAAGCAGTTGTCGTATCAGAATCACTTCAGTGGTGTAGCTAGCTTGTAGGCCTGCAGGCCCGGGCTTTCAATTTATTTTGATAGGGAAAAATAATACATTGAAAAATTATTTTAACTACAGGTCTGCACAAATTAAAAAGTTGCTTAACCAACTTTAAGCAAAAATTGACCTGCAAAGTTTTCAGTTCCTGGCTATGCCACTAGCAAATCATGACTTCAAATCACTCAGCAAATCATGACTTCAAATAGTTCTACAGCCCTACATTTAAAGTTCTCTTGTTACTTAAACGACCAAATGTAAAGTTCTAATGATACTTTTACAAACCTTACTCAGGTTGGCCATTCAGCTCAGGCTTTATTAACGAGCAAATGATAAAGGACCAGTTACCAGCCCCCGGACCTGACACTCAGATCCTGATGTGCGGCCCGCCGCCCATGATCAACTTTGCCTGTGTGCCTAATCTGGAGAAGCTAGGCTACACACCTGATATGTATTTCGCTTTTTAAACTGTTCATTCCCAGGCCTTTCAATGAGCTTTTAAAAAGAATTACATTTTCCACCTTTCCTTTTTCTCGGTCTAAGCTCTAGCTTTGGCTGGGAAGTGTTTAAAGCTCAGCTTAGCAGGGATGCCAGAGCTAGTGTGGATGGAGAGGGGGTGGGGTGGGGAGGGCTAGGGGTACTATAGCAATATAGCAACCCATATTTTTGCATGGTTCGTATCTTGATTTTAGAAAATATAAAAAGTTCATGGTTTGAGCCCAAAGGGAAGTGCTAATGAACCATAAAATTTTGTTTTCTTTCTAGCCCTCCCACTTAAATCCCTGCATAATCCCTAGAGTTAATTTTTTATACATCATTAAACCATGAAGAAAATCGAGTTGAGATTAATATAATAGGGTTTTTTTGGAGCTTGAAATCACAATACCCATATTTTTCAGTATCAATCTTTGTAAAGCCATCTTGGGCCTTATAAACAGGGTTTTAACTAACAGGCATCCACGAGTTTCCCATGGACATAGAAACTGTTGAAATTCCGCTTAGTCAAAGAGAAAGAGTTCAGTTCTATGTCCTACATAATCTATTCTTACTAGCCTCCAAACAAGTAATGAAACGATACCTTAGTGCATTATTGAGGAGTCGAAATGTAGTAATAGTAATAAATGATCAGAATATAATAATAAATAATGATATTCATAGGTGTTATTATATTGTGCTTTGATTTTATTAGAATGGATTTTGAGCGAACAATGTATCAAGGCACTGTTCTCTTTAAAATTGCTAGTCAGGTATTTTTTAGTGGTTGTTAAAGAAAATCCTATGTAAAACAAAGAGAATGGTGAATTACTTAGGGTTAAAAGGTGAAGCTCTTTGAATGGGCGAGGGGTGGAGGCGCCTCTTTCAGTCGGATGAGCTACTGATGTAAATAACGTCAACGGATCTTTATTTTTCCTAAAACTGGTCAGCCAGCTATTAAAGTTTACGAGTATGAATAATATCTTTGTTTTTTTCTGTTTTCTGAAAACTGGTCAGCCAGCTATTAAAGTTTACGAGTATGAATAATATCTTTGTTTTTTTCTGTTTTCTGAAAACTGGTCAGCCAGCTAGTACAGTTTATGGGTTAATCCTCTTAAATTCCTGTCAAAAATTAACAACATGCACACCCTCCTTTTATTAGAACCAGTAAAATATTTGGCTGATGCTCGTTCTTAATTTTTAGGTAATTTGAGCCCCAAATTGCTCTTAAATTTTTCTTTTAATTTCAGATGCGTGGTTTAAATCGAATAAAAACTAAGTCTAAGGTATTGCAATACACGTACAATGTAGGTAACTAACTTCAGTGATAGTATATGTATACAGCGTTTAAACTTGAGGCAATGACAATTAAAAAAGAAAGACTGTGAATCATTTTTCATTCATCCTGTATTCAGTCAAGTTAAAAATCGAAGCTCGGGAAAGTTAAGGAAGATATCTATCAAGCCTGAGCCAATGCTTGACCTCAAAATGTTCTTGAATTTTTGCCAGTCGGGG
Source organism: Hydrozoanthus tunicans (assembly GCA_026413305.1). Classification (NCBI taxonomy): domain Eukaryota; kingdom Metazoa; phylum Cnidaria; class Anthozoa; order Zoantharia; family Hydrozoanthidae; genus Hydrozoanthus; species Hydrozoanthus tunicans. The sequence continues at coordinate 19,050 of JAOBAT010025901.1, read as the reverse complement.
CCTCGTTATTTTTATAAAAAAACCTGGGACTGAAAGAGTTTATTTTGGATTATCGTTTTGCTGTCAAGCACAGTTTGACATTCGGCTCGAGGGCATTCCTACCCATAATATATACAGTTCAACCTCTATTTATTTACATTGAAAACGCGCGATTGACATTTTAATAGATTTTTAAACTACACAGGCTCCTTTATAACCGGTAAAATTAAAAAGGGTTTCGTCAATGCTTGATTAAATTTTAATAAGACACGAAAGTTAATAGGAATTCTAAAAGGGTTTCAGCCCTATAAACATCTTGAGCGTTGTTTTATGAAGTTGATGCCAAATCTGCCAACTGAACCAGCTTTCTTCTTGAGGTAAGTTTTATGCTAAGATAAAGTTTTTTCCACATTTCTCACATCTAATGCAATATTGATAGAGGTGAACATCGTTTAATTTTTTTGACAGTAGTACCAAAGCAGGTGGCGTACATGTGTGGTGCAATCGAAAAATTCAAATTTATAAAACTTCCTACCCCCATCGAGCAATATACGCCTTTAAGAGGCTAAAATCTATTTTGTATATATAAAGGATCGATGAATTCAACTCAATTGATGACATTTTTTATATAGCAGGTGGCGGGAAAGCAAAATCGGCGACATTTTGGATGCATCTTGTATGGTTAACTATTTTTTCTACATGCACTGAATTAAAATAAGTTTTAGCGTCTCAAAGAAAAATTTAGCCAGCTGACTACAATAACGATGTGTAACATCAGATTATAATATTAACTGACAAGAACAAATATGTAGAAATTATCTTATTGGTTCTTCAGTAGCATTGTCAGAAGTCCACATTAGACTTTGATTATGCTAAACTGAAATCAAGTGAATTCACAACAGTTTCAGAGTGCAGGTAGACCGAAATCTCAAACTTTCAGATATAACAAAACAAACTCTTATTTTATTTAACCGACTTTTGCTAAAAAGGAAATTCTTGTCACTAACAAACGACAGGCAAGTTTTACTTCAGGTGATTAAAGTCGTTAGCAAATCAAACAACAAATAATGGAAAGTCTTTTTGCGCACAAACACTTCTTCCGCTGAGTTTCGTTAATTAATTAAAGTTGATGTCGCAATAGTTTTCGACTCGGAAGTTTGTTCATTTGTTTACTTTCATGAAAAAAAGGTTTTTATAATTTTATAAAGCATTTGAAGCTGAAAACCCCTTTTTCAAAATCACAAAAACAGCAGATGAGCTCAATATTTATGTCAACAAATATAAATCATAATCAAAGGTATCCCTGGGCAACGTCGAAAGGTTCTCGCAGTTGAATGGGTTTACGACACATACACAAACTTCGACTGACACGTGTCGTCTGCTGTAAATTCTACGGATTTTGGGTTGTACAGGGCGCAGACGCCTGAAACAGCGCCTTCGTTCCCCTTGACCAGCGAATGGGACCCCCGGTCAAGAAAAACGAAGGCACTGGGTACGAGGGTGCAAAATTTATAGCTCCGTTTTTTTCACAGTGGCTCAGTTGTTCTTTTGATTTATCACTTTCTGGCAGGTTTTTACCATTTTTGAAAACTAGAAAAAAAAATCTCTGATTTTGATCGTTCTTCATTCTACTCGGCCCTGCACTGGGTTGATTGCGCTTTTAAATTAAGCAAAATTTCCATTTGCACAGTGCTACGCAGCTGATCAAAGTTATGGCCGAGGGTGGGAAAGGAGATACACCGGATAGGGTGGGGACTTTACTAAAAAAAAAATAAAAGTTTTGTATCAAAGTGTTTAGTGTCCCACCCTTGGGACATGCTTTTAGGACAAAGTTCCCCTCCCTCGGGATAGAAAGAAATAAGCTGAAGATAGATACCAAGAGCACGCTATGAAATAAGCTAAACGTATCATCTTTCTTGATAGTTCTCCATCGGGCATAACAGTGATCGCTGCATTATGGAAAGACGCATGCAATAGGCGAGTTTCTGATGACGTCATTGTTTACATTCTGCTTCATTGGCACACAACTTAAGTCGTAGAAAGAACAGAGATAAACAACAACTGATCTTTAAAACTTTTCTATTTTTCCTATTCATGAAATTTTTGACTCAAGGAGTCACGAGAGAACAGACAATAGGACTCGAGGTCCCCTTCGAGGCCTTTAATAATAATTGTTCCCTTTGTCACTGCTATCTTAAATACGTACTCGTTAGGTTTTCATGCTTTAATTTTTAGCACCAACTGATTGTAATCAGTTTTGGTTGTACATTCGGTGCTTTTTGTTAAAACAAACACTTCGGTGGTGTTCACTTTGCCGTGGCTGACAGACTCAAATAAGCAACGAACGAAGAAGGAGAGATTTTTAGTTTTAACTATTAATATTAGTGTTGTAATTTTCATTGTTGTTATTATCATAATTATTTCATTGTCACAGTTTTGAATATCATTATCTTAATACACTATTATTAAACTTATACTTATATTGGTATTGCTATTTCTATTTTTATTGGTATTATTATCATTCTTTTTGTTATATTGTTATCATTTAATATGTACTTTCATTCTTACTGTGCAATAACCCTTCAGGACTCCGTTCTGCTACATGTTAGCCTCATTCTAATGGTTACAGAGATGTCAGTCATGCGGAACTCAACCAATGAGACTGTGTTATCGTTGAATGAAACACAATGTGACCCTTCAAGCCGGGAAGAATCTATGAACGCCCGGATTTGGATGACTCTGGGGTTCAGCATCCTCCTAGTGACGTCCCTGGTCGGAAACAGCCTCGTCATTGCTGTGTTTTGCAAGAGGAAGGATCAGCTTTGTACTCCCGTTAACTGTTTTATCATCAACATGGCCGTCTCTGATCTCCTGGTCCCCATCCTCGTGATACCGCGCCGTATCCAAGAGGTCTATCTAGGGTGGAGCCCGTGGCTCGTGGGGGGAGGAGTGGGGGATTTTCTCTGCAGGCTGCTTAACTTTGCTGACGAGGTCTCGGTTACAGTGTCTTCACAAAGCATGGTTTTCATCGCAGCTGAACGATTCTGGAGCATTGTGTTTCCGATGAAGATTCCTCTCATTACAAAGCAAAACACACCAAAGTTGATTGGTTTTACGTGGGTATTTTCTTCGATATCATTTTCCTATTATTTCTTCGCACATCGTCTGGTTTTGGCAAATACTCAACTAGTTTGTAGATACGGAATTCCTGAGTTATTCAACACTTGGAAAGACCTTTGGCGCCTGGACCGGATGACGTTTCTAGCCGTGTTTGTAATATTCCCGTTTCTTCTTTTAATTGGATTCTATACGGTTATCATTGTGACGTTATACCGACAAGAAAAAAAGGTCTCTCATCTGTCGTCAGATGTACAAAAGAAGCGAGCTACTGAAAACCAACGTGTCACGCTGATGTTAGTTAGCGTTGTTGCTTTGTTCTTCATTTCTTGGACGCCACATTACGTTTATATATTCCTACGGTATTACTCTCTTAATTATTCTTCGTGGCCTTGTTCTCTGATCCAGAAGTGGTATCGTGGTAGTGTTTACATGAATTATGCTTATACAGCAGTGAATCCGGTTATCTATTACGCGTTCAACAGATCCTTTCGTCAAGGGATGCAGGAGCTGATGTTTTGCAGTTGTCGTAAGGTTTGTCAGTGCTGTCTACCTGTCAGAGTGTCGCCCAATGTAAGCGCATCCGGAGCCACAGTGGATGCCGGATCCCTACCCTCTGGATGCCGGATACCTAAATTGTAGATTCTGTGGGTGGTGGATGCAGCTTGTTTCTGGATGTTGGATGCCTTGCTAGTGGATTCCAAATCCCTACCCTTTGGATATCGGATGCTCAGATCGAGTTGATTCTGTGGGTGATGGATCCAGCTTGTTTCTGGATGTTGGATGCCTTGCCAGTGGATGCCTTATCCCTACCTTCTGGATGCCGGGTGCTTAGATCGTAGATTTCGTGGACGCTGGATGCAGTTTGTTTCTGGATGCTGGATGTAGCTTGTTTCTGGAGGCTGGATGCAGATTATTTCTGAATGCTGGACGCATTCCTTGTTGTGGATGCCGGCTACTGCAATACCAAAATGTTTATTTGGATACCTTGCCATGAAAAAAGCATAAACCCAATGGATACTTACAGTAATTGGCATTTCGTGACACCCAGCAATACAATCTTTGTAAACTAAAAACTTTGGAAGCCTCGTTTCTTTCAAAGTATTCAGTGTATCAAGCTAAAACTTGCAATGACAGTTCACTTTGCGATAATCTATCGAATTATGGACTCATTTTGTTTCAATGTTGAACTTCGTTTATAATGATGAAGCAAATGAAGACAATGACGTCATAGTGAAATTCTTCAATTTTCAACATGATGTAATGTTTTCAAACAAAACTTTTCAAACCTAAACACCTTCGTGTCTCAAACTACCATTCAAACATTAACAGTCGACTCATTCATAACAATGGCTGAAACTCGCCCATACTGATTAAAATGCTTACCAGACGTATCATCAGTTTAATTGAGATTAAAAATTAAAATTCTGTTTTCAGTCTCAAAGTTTTTTCACCCTGTAAAACCTAGTTAACAGCTAGTTCAAGTACATTTATATAAAAAGGGCAACAAGCATAAGCGTATTGCTTTAACATTTTTATATAAAATCTAAGATCAATCTAAGATCAAGTAAGGAAAAGCGATCGCTTAGATATTGAGAAAGTTAGTATAGATGTACGTGAATGACATTTTTTTCTGAATAACCTTAATTAAGTGGTTCATTCAGTGTTTCGGAAGGAGTGTTTACATATTGCATATAAACAATGCTCAAAATGTAATTTTTTTTAACATACTACAGTCCTTTTCTGGACATTTTTTAGAGAATTTGTTACGCCGAGGAAATCTATCGCTTTGCTAACTAATTAACTGCGATATTTCATTCGGCGATTTGGGTGAAACAAAAACTAGAAGCTATAAAAGCTTCAGAGGCGAGGGTTTCTAAATACGTTAGCAACTGCCAGTGAAGCACCAAATTTTAATATCTTAACGGTGTCCTCTTGTTTTCCGACGCGAACTCTTGCACATGGCTACAATGTTATAACAGTTCGAAGAATGAACTTGTGCCCGAATATATTAAAAAAAACTTTGAATATATAACTTCAAAATAACTTTGTACACCGTAACGTGCTCATGCTCTCTAGGAAAGTCTATTAACGGCTTGCTCTTCCACTCCCCCACACAAACTATCTGAAGAAATGTAGCGGCTGCAATTTAAAATTCTTAGGGGAGAGACCAATAGATTTGAACGCGCGAATCCATCGCCGCTCCCGGCCCCTCTCCACTAAAAATCAGGCGTTCACTCATAGGAGTTCTTTAAGATCCAATAATTAGTAGACTTGGCATGTATCTATCGAAAGCAAGCATTCTCTTTTTCAAGTATTGCAAAATTGTTATGGTTTTCAAAGTTCCGAAGTGTTCCAAAACACGTTTTCATACCGTGTACTCATGAGTAAAACTACACGTCTGGCAAGTGATTTTTCAAAACATGTGTGCTACATGTTTTGTCTTTGTAGGACGGAGAAAAGTATTTTTACTTTCTCGGATTATTTATACTGTATTCAAATGCTGAATTCTGAACAATGGCAACAAGTTTTTTAAAAGCAGTATCTATATTTCATTTGCTGCAACTACACTTGTACCACTACATATGGAACTAAACAAAGCAGAAACTCTACTATGTTTTGAAGTTTATTTGTTCTCTCTCTGTTTACCGACGCCTGGCCAGTTAGCCCAGTTGGTAAGGCGCCGGTCTGCAGTGCGGAAGGCTAGGGGGGTCTAAAGCCCCCACGTACGAGTCACGAAAGCTTTTATCTCACTCCCTTCCCATAATGTCAAGAAGGAGAAAATAAAGCAGACGTCATTTCAAGAATAGCAGCGATTTCCTCCCACGCTTTCGGTTTCACAATTCTCTGTCGCTAAAATCAGCTCTTGTTATGAATAAGGCCTTTCTCCCCACGAGCTTATCTTGTTTTTCAGCGGGAGTCACCCGCGAGCTCGGAACTCCCTCCTAAAAATAGTCTGCCATGTTCGAGCTATTTTGCGCTTTCTCATATACTTGCCTTTTCGCCTCTCATAGGCTGATGCAAAAAGTAGTTCATTTGTTGACAATGTCTGATCAATTAACGGTTTCGGGATCTTGCTTATCTTGTCAGATAATTCTTCCCGATAAAACAACGTCTCCGCGATCCTCGTCTGCCACACGCTGCCGGTTTTTTTGTCGCATTCAATTTGAAGTTTGGGGACCTTGGACAAAAGTCGTGTAATCTATGACAGCTTTTGAAACAAATGATAAGAAGCTTGCTCTAGACATCTGCAGATGGTTTGAACTTCAAATTCGCACCTTCTCGCGTATAACTTAAAACCGTACGCCTTTGGAATCTTGTGTAATTGGTTTGTAAAACCTGTTGGATTTTCAGGCTAACCAGATAGAGTAGTGAGGACTTTAAGCAATTGAATTTTAGACTTCCTTACCGTTCCATAGATGTGTATGCTTTATTAATCGGCTACTCAACATATTTGTCTTAGCAGGCAGCTGGCGCGAATTCGTGGGCATTACGCGCGCGCGATACCTTCAAAATAAAGCCAAAAATAGTGCCAAAAATTGGCGCCAAAACTACCAGGAGCACGGCGCGGGAACAGGATATTTGTCTCAGTTCTTCAACCTGAATAAATAGCGTATTGCTAACTAAGATAAAAGGTTTTATATCTGCCACCGTCCGCACTTATTCGATTCCTGTTGTTAAATTTACACCTAGCTTCTGCTTTACTTGTGTCAAACAATTTTCTTGTTCGCTAAGCTGTATCAACATTTTTGGTAGTCTGACATACGAAACAAGTTGTCGACAATTATTTCAAATTTTTAGACATCATTTCTCGAACACAAGCAGCATGGGCAGACTTGCCTTTCACCTGTTTATTTACTTTGAGTCTCGGCAATTAGAACAATTAGTTTTCTCTTCTGAGTAAGGTATGTTTGTGTTTGTAATGTGAATAAGCCTTAGTTAACAGATACTAACGTTTAGGTAACGAGTCTGGCAAGTGACTCAATTTTTACTTGCGAATTAGATTAAAAAGGCGGCTTTTTCTACTTTATTAAGCTTTTTGTAAAATCTGAGTTGTACCAATCTTAGCTCATTGTCGAGTCCATTTTCATATATTTGTATGTGTCAATCTGAGTTTGTTACCAAGAACTTTGTACAATACGTAATTTCAATTTAAACTCAGCCGTGTAAATCGTACTCAGCATGTCTTTATTATTTACGCAAAGCCATAATATATTCCTCTGTGGCTTACAATTAAATCTAAGGTGAAGGTTTCTATAAAACTTAAATCATTCTTGCCTTTCGGGTCGGTATCTACCTTTCTTAGGCTTAAAGAAAAGATAAAGCAATGACTATGCACAGCACAAAATGGCAAAGGATAGCCACCAGGAAGGATTGAGTCTACATAAGTTTTTGCTTTCAAAAGCCTTTTATTCACACATGTAGGTTCTTTCGAGGTTCAAATTGTGTTTTATGAATGTTAGAAAGAGAACGCCATGCGATAATGATCACGTGACCTTTGTTTTTTCTGCTACTAATTTTTTGTTGCTTATTATTTTTGAGAAAAGCAAACAAGGTTTTCAAATTTGCTTTTTGCCGTAACAGCAGGACATGCTCTCGTTAATTCCTTTTAAATTTGTGCATGACGGATATGAAATCTCATTCAAACACTATGACCTACTTTTCTTATAAATAAATTGTTAAGGATGTTGATAAGAGCTTAAAATTGTTTTTGTGCTTCCAACAGATGGGATAGGTTCGTTCTACATTATACTTATCAAAAAAAGGTAAAACTCAAACAGATCCCCAATCTTTGCTGATCGATTTCTATGCAAAGCAATCAACAGCTAGGACGATGCGCGAAAGAAACAAAATGCAATTACATGATAATGCATAAATACACTTCTTATTCAAAATAGATCACAATGGAATTGTCGTAACAATAGTAAGTAGTTTTGAAACGTAGCTCCTGATGGAAGGTTAGGAATTGAAAACTCATTTTAAGTTTTGACTGCAAATGATGAGATGAACAAAAACATTTTACCAATCGGAAATTTGCTGACAGACTGGAAAATGCCTTCGTGAAAGGTAAGAAAAAAGAGTTCTTTAGTACAGAAAGTACCGACTAGACAAAAGCGTCTAAAAGTAAAAGCGAAAACAAAATGAATAAGAATATACACATTAAATGTATGTCTCTAATCTTATTGATCTTAAAGCTGTTAATATATGAATTAGGCGTTTAAATACGAAGTAGAAAGTAAGAGGCCAAAACCACTAGTTTTTATTTCATCAACAGTTTCGACCAAAAACGACAAACCTAACATAGAATAAATTTTGACCACAACATGTAAATTTGTTGGCACAACCGACTTTCTAATAAGCTCTATACAAACGAAAAACAAATCTAGCACAACAATTCCAGAACCTACAGTGTTATAGAATCAAATGACATCTTTTAAAAACAACACTTTGCATAAGATTTGTAGTTTCTAAAAACAAGTTTTGCTCGGCCATAAATTCGATAACCGGTAACGAATTAACTTCCAGCTTATTCTTTTCGCGGGTATTTTATATATACTTCGATTGAGACCATTAACTTTGCCAATACTCTAGTATTTTGTTCATTAGACGAGACTAAGTAGCTAGATTTCTTATTACTTCGAACATAGAGTTAATGCCGTGGATCTATGCTTTCTTTCTCATTAAGGAGTCTTCAATTTCAACTACAGAACTCGCTCCTACGTTGTGCATATGCAATACTGTTTCAACTATATTACACTTTTTATTTTATAAGAATAAACTTTATAAGAACATCGAGGCTGAAAATCGCGAAAGTTTAAGAATATTTTAAGAATAATGTTGAGGCTGAGACTTTGTTGTACAATGTATAAACGCTATCATCTGAAGACTCAGGAAGGCAACGCCATGCTGGCAGACATATTCTATTGACCTGTATTCTAAGAGTATTTTAAGAACATTTTCAGCCTAAAAACGCCAAAAAGAATCTTGAGCCCGAGTCTGAAAAACACTATTCTAGGAACCGTTACCAAATTAAACGAAATCCTGTATAATTAATGTTTGGAACAAAATCTAAATAGATCGATTCACATTCTGCCGGTCATGACACAAGTGAAATTAAACTTCCAAATGCCAGTCCGATGTCAGACGAAATTATTTTGTCGGATTCCTTTATGTATTCTTAAGTAAGACTCTCGTTTCTATATCCTTTTCACCTGTATGTAAGTAGCAGAAAACACATACTTAAATATACGAGTGTTGCATTAAGATAAATCGCGCTCAAAAAAGCCGCTCACTGAACAGCGTCACAGGGAGAAATTACTCTCTGATAAAGCAGGAGATAACGAAGCAAATCATGTTGGCATATATCACGTTTATGACTAGGTAAACACGCTAATGCTTATATATTTTGAGTATTTCAGATATCAGTGTTCTTAGAATGTTCTTAATATAGTCATAGGTAGTCGATACGAGCTTGAATTATTGATATACAAGAAGATGTGTAGAGAAAAAAAAAGAAAACAATGAATCCAAACAGTTCTTGTAAAATTTCCGTGTTTTTTATACTCTGGTTGCGAAAATGTTGCACAATACATTTCTTGCCGAGTCCATGTATTTTTGTGTTGCCTCATCCTCGGGTACATGTTCTTAGCATGTTCTCAAATGTTAGCTGAGTTTCAGCCCGACTTTATTTCAAAAATGGTTATTATAAAAAATAGTGTAATTGCTGTCAAAAGACTTTCTGGATCGATCGTTCGTTCTAGTAGAAAACAGAGTTAAGACAAGTAGAAAACTAAATTGAAGAAAAAAAATTCTCGGTGTTTTGATAGCATCTGGTTTTCACGATCCTTAAGAGAACAGCCGGAAAACAAAAATTTCAAGCATGAACACTTTTTGTGTGTGCGGTCTAAGAAAAAAAAAGAAATGATGTGCCGATGGAAGTGTTCAGTTATTGGATACTGAGGTACATGCTCATGACTGTGAAACATTGCAAATTTATAAATCCTTGAAATAATTGCAAAAGAAGATCTAGATAACAGTAAATTCAATATTTAAGCATTATGTATGAGTGCATGTATGTAGCTTTAGGCCGGTATGAAATTATGGGACTGTTTTAAAGAGTAATGCACGTATACAAGTCTTGGCCCTGCAAATACGAATCTTGAATAGGCAGGGGTTAATTGTTCCTGGTTTTCAAGTTGCTTTATAAAAATTAAGAAGTATCTACAAGCTAAAGACAAATGACTGACAGATAGAAAACATTCTTTCCAACACTGTGAAAGTTTCACATTCTAGACCATCATTTAACAAAGAACCAGGAAAACAGTTTTAATTCTGTACTTTACATTTTGCAATGCCGCAACCTCACAACTGATTATTAGTAATTCCCGAAAGATCGGTTTTGTTTAAAAATTTTTGATATCGTTCTAAGTAAACTAATCCAGTCGTTAATTTCGGCCTCAAAGACTGCACGAGGAGTAGCATTATATAGATGGCTGCCATAAAAGGCGGCTTATGTTCTTCTTTAGATAGTCAGACAGACAACATAAACAGCTAGACAGACAAGCAGTTGTACAGACATAGATTGATAGAAAGATAGATAGATTGATAGATAGACAGACAGATATATAGACATTCATAGACAAGCAGACAGACAGTTATATAGACAGACGGACAGACAGACAGACAGACGGACGGATGGAGAGACATATATAGACATAGACAAACAGACAGACAGACTGACTGACGGACGGACAGACAGACAGACATAGACGAATAGAAAGACAATTATATAGACATGGGCAGACAGGCAGACGGTTGTATACGCATGGAGGGACAGACAGATAAAGATGATTAGGTAACACATTTTTCCTTAGATGCTTTTTGAAATCGCAGGTAACAACCTTACAAAAATGCCAATCTTGTGGAACGAAACTAACAAGACCCTGTGTAACCCACTGAAACCGGCAGAGACTTTGAACGCCCAACTTTTAATGACTCTAGGGTTTAGCATCCTCCTAATGACGTCCCTGGTAGGAAACAGCCTCGTTATTGCTGTGTTTTACAAGCGGAAGGATCAGCTTTGTACTCCCGTTAACTGCTTTATCATCAACATGGCCGTATCTGATCTCCTGGTCCCAATCCTCGTGATACCGCGCCGTATCCAAGAGGTCTATCTAGGGTGGAGCCCGTGGCTCGTGGGGGGAGGAGTGGGGGATTTTCTCTGCAGGCTGCTTAACTTTGCTGACGAGGTCTCGGTTACAGTGTCTTCACAAAGCATGGTTTTCATCGCAGCTGAAAGATTCTGGAGCATTGTGTTTCCAATGAAAACTCCTCTCATTTCAAAGCAAAACACACCCAAGTTGATTGGTTTTACGTGGGTATTTTCTTCGTTATTTTTCTCCTATTACTTCTTCGCACATCGTCTGGTTCGGACAAAAACTCAACTAGTTTGCAGCTATGGAATTCCTGAGTTGTTCAACTCTTGGCAAGACCTTTGGCGCCTAGACCGGATGACGTTTCTAGCCGTGTTTGTGATATTCCCGTTTCTTCTTTTGACAGGATTCTACACGGTGATCATTGTTACATTATACAAACAGGAGAAGAATGTGCTCCATATGTCATCTGATGTACAAAAGAGGCGCGCTACTGAAAACAAACGTGTCACGCTGATGTTAGTTAGCGTTGTTGTGTTGTTCTTCATTTCATGGACGCCATATTATGTTTATGTATTCCTCCGGTATTTCTCTTTTAATTACTCTTCGTGGTCTTGTTCCTCGATACACCGGTGGTATCTAGGAAGCATCTACATGAACTATGCTTACACAGCCGTAAATCCAATGATCTATTATGTGTTTAACAGATCCTTTCGTCAAGGGATGAAGGGGCTGTTATTTTGCAGCAGTCGCACTAATTATCGTTGCTGTTTAACCGTCAGGGTAGGTTCCACAGACAATAAGAGTCAGTCCGAGAACTGCACTGCGAGTAGATCTCACAATATCAATACGGAACACATCGTTTTGTCAGGTCTTAGGAAGTAAAAGTCCATTATGAAATAAATTCAGTGAATTAATCTCCGCTCTGATTGGAACTCGGTAAAAGACCCTGTCGCTAAGGAGCTCCGGTCGCATGTCGTATACAAATTCACATGTGCAAGCTGCAATGCTTGCTATGTCGGGGAAACCCGTCGACATTTCAGCACAAGCGTTCACGAGCACCTTAGAGACAGGTCGTCTGACGTATTTAAACACCTTATACAATCAGAAGAATGCCGAGCAGCCTGTTCTAGCGAGTGCTTCGAAATAATAGACCATGGAAATAGCTTTTCGATCAAATTAAAAGAAGCCATGTATATAAAATGGGTCAAACCAAATCTAAACCATCAAATTATGCATGTTAATCTCTCCTTGGAGATTTTGTTATTATCACAGTATTTTTAGATTGTCTTTAGTTTGTATTTAAATCATTTAGTTCATTTAGGTAACAGCCACACTCTGAAGAAGAGGCGAGACGCCTCGAAACATGTAAGCATTAAATCATGATGAAACTGAATAATGTTGTTTCGTCCATCAAATTTATCATACTTCTTCTGCTAAATCGCCGATTTGGATCAGTATTTTATAAAAGCTTTGTAAGATATTTTATGTGTTTCCTCACTCAGTTTGAAACACTTGCCGTTGAAGTTGTTGGGAAAACACTCGAAAACATTTTGAATCACTCGCTTTCAGCTGGTGATCCAAACCTTTTCTCGTTTTCTCCCAACAATCTCGCGTGTTTCCAACAGAGAAAGGAAACACGAAAAATATCTTGTAAAGCTTTACTATCTCATCATTGAAACTTGTTACCGTATAAAATCACCAAACAGTAAATGTAAATTAACAATAGAGCGTTGACACTTCTTTAAAAAGGCGAAATGGTGTAGGAAAAGGAAGTGCTAAAGATGGTTCTTCAGGTTCTATACTGAAAACAGATTCCAGAACTTGTTACCGTATAGAATCACCAAACAATAAATGTAAATTAACAATAGAGCATTGACACTTCTTTAAAAAGGCGAAGTGATGAAGGAAAAGGAAGTGCTAAAGATGGTTCTTCAGGTTCTATACTGAAAACAGATTCCAGAACTTGTTACCGTATAGAAT
>JAOBAT010025790.1:0-31462 GCA_026413305.1 Hydrozoanthus tunicans | reverse complement strand
TTTTCATCGATTCGCGACAGTTCAAATTCAAACTTCACGCTCTGTTGCTCGCTAGATGGCAGATGACGTGTAACGTAGGTGTAAGGAGAATTTGAATGTTGATATAACGTTGCGAATCTCTTTGCCTTTTCATAATTGTTTGTTTGTTATTTTATAAAAGCAATTAAACGCACTTTCCGTGCTGTGTAATTTTTTATTGCACTCGGGAGGAATGTTGGTCGAATAGATAACGGCTCGTGACTTTCAATTTTTTTATCAATTCTCCCAACATCCCCCCATCGTGCAATAAAAAACTACACAGCACGGAAAAAGCGTTTTATTGCTTAAGGAGAAGGTCCGGCACCGGGATAATTTAAGTTATAGAAATTGTCTAAATGGTGACCGTTTGGACATGTGCTTAAGTCATCACGGAGTGATGTATTTGTAGTAATAAGGACTTTTGCATTCGTAATCAAAAAGTTTTAAAAACCGGCAGCAGTTCTAATTCGGGCTCCCTTTAACCCACATATCACATAACATGATCAACTATTATTACTCCAGAACTCAATCCAACTACAGTACCATTGCATGTTCTCGTCGGTAATTTCGATTAGTCAAAAAATGATTATGGCGATACTGTCGATAAGAAAAACTGCTGCCAGTTTCAAGTTATTGGACAAGATGCAACGCTTTTTGACGGAGATGCCCTTACCTTGTATACAATTCATCGTCCTTACCTTGTCCAACTCGTCGGCTTTTGCTTGAAGCACCTTCGTTTTCATCTCCAAGGTAACCAGCTGTTTTCCCGCCCGCATCAGTTCCATTGACGTTTCAGCAGCGCGTTCCTCAATGGCGCTGGCGTCAAGTTCCGTCTGACGTAGAGAATCGTCACCTTTTCGTCTCTGCCAAGGAAACAAACTGTGAGATCGGTTTGTTTGGGCTCATTCTCAGTGAGCTTCGTCTGAAAACCGTAGTGCAACACCTTACACTTCTCTCGAAGGGAGGCGAATGAATGGTCAAAAAGAATAGTTTATGTTGTTAAATTTTCAATCTCGAAAATTTCGTTTCCAGCATTCTCATTGGCTAACTTAGTCTCGGTTATTTAACAATTATTTGCCGAAGGCGAAGTGAATATCTGGTGAATAATCCCCGAGACGAAGTCGAGGGGATTATTGTCACCCAGATATTCACTAAGCCTTTGGCGAATAATTGAAAAATAGCCAAGCGAAAAATGGAAAAACGGAGCTGAGTTTTGTGTTTTTATTAATTCAAATTGCCATGCGTCATTGCACAGCAACTAGCAGCGCGCGTAGATCACATGATCAATTGAAGCACATTTTTAACGGTTTTAGTTCAAAAACAAGAGGCACGAATGTAGCTAAGAAAGATGCAATGAGCGGCCAGTTCAAGCAGAAAAAACAAACACTATTGTTTACATTCACATTGAATCTAAAAGAGCCATTCTGGAAACTTCCAGAGGGGAGAATGGCTCTCGGATGGAGCTTGTTGACAGCATGAACTGCTAAATGCATTGTTGGTCGCTTGAAGGAACTGTGGATTCTGTACTAAAACGCGACGAAGCTGCTTTAGTTGTTTGAATTTTTCCTCATTGACAAGCTGTTTCAGGTAGGAATTCGGTGCTTTATTGGCCTCACTAGCAATTGGTTATCGCAATGAAAATTTCTTAATGTACAGTGTTGACTTGAGATGGCGATCGAGAGTCGCTCGCCATAATTTGACAGCAAACTTGTTCTTTTATAAAAAGTTCTGTCTTTTCTCCTAACGGACACTCAAAACCTTGAGAGGCATTAATTAATGTCATTCACCTACATATTTTAAATTCTGTAGTAAATTGGGTTTGTTATTGTAACCATTCTGCCAAATAAAGGAAAATCAGTTTGTGCAAAATTGTGCTTTGCTGTCATTTGCTCAACCGCCGCGCTTATTGACATCTAAAACTTTTCTATTTTCATTAATTAGTGCAAATCGTCTTATTGATATTGTATATTCTTCTAAACTCTGTATCACATTTGGTATTTTTTGGAAACAGCATTGTTTTTTAATTGTGTTAATTTCCCCCTCGAAAACATTAACAAAACAATGCGAGGCAGCCGTTTTGTTCAAAGGCCGGCTATAATCACTCCGCGCGAGGTGATTAGAGCCAGGATAGTGCGTCAGCCTCCACCAATCAGAGCAGCGGAAACTCTATAATCACCTGAGTAATTTTACTAATAGCTCATATACCGACTTGACCATATATTTAAACTGACTGTGTAGTATACCGAATTGACCCTATATGGAATCTGACTGTGTAGTATACCGGATTTACCGTATATGGAAACTGACTGTGTACAAGTATACCGAATTGATCATATATTGAAGTTGACTATGTAGTATACCGAGTTGACCATATATGGAAACTGACTGTGTACAAGTATACCGAATTGACCATATATATCCGGTCGCATGTCGTATACAAATTCACATGTGCAAGCTGTAATGCTTGCTATGTCGGGGAAACCCGTCGACGTTTCGGCACACGCGTTTACGAGAACCTTAGAGACAGGTCGTCTCACGTATTTAAACACCTTATACAATCAGAAAAATGCCGAGCAGCCTGTTCTAGCGAGTGCTTCGAAATAATAGACCATGGAAATAGCTTTTCGATCAAACTAAAAGAAGCCATGCATATAAAATGGGTCAAACCAAATCTAAACCATCAAGTTGTGCAGGTTAATCTCTACTTGGAGATTTAGTTAATATCACAGTATATTTCACATTGTCTTTAGATTGTATTTAAATCATTTAGTTCAATTAGGTAACAGCCACACTCTGAAGAAGAGGCGAGACGCCTCGATACATTTTAGCATTAAACCATGATGAAACTGAAGAATTTTGTTTCGTCCATCAAATTTATCATACTTCTCCTGCTAAATCGCCGATTTAGAGAATTAAAGTACATATAAAGTTAAAAATCTTATTACTTTAGTGGATACATAGCCTATGCTAAATGAGGAACAGCGGTGAAAATTTTTTGTAAAATTCTTTTTAAAAGATTTTGATTAAAAGTTTTCAGCTGATGACGTCACAAGTGATTCCGACAATCTTTTTTGCCAATCCATAACCTTTGGATGTATATTAAATCAAAAGTTAGGCTGATGACGTATCTCGAGGTAGATAAACCGTAAGTTCAAACGGGGCTCAAATTGGAGTGGTGAAGTAATTAAATTTGTCAATTCATATGCTTTATTGGAAACTTTAAATGTTAATGTCTCAAGAAAAATTAAAGTTCTTGGCAAAAAAATTCAAAACTATTCCTAATTGAGCAAGGTCTGTCCATTGAAGTAATAAAAATGTCACTTCAAAGCTTTATTGAAAATTTTGAAATGTTAACGTCTCAAAAACTATAAAAGATTTTGACAAAATTTTTCAAAACTGTTCCTCGTTTAGCAAGGTCTGTCCACGTAAGTAAAAAAATTCGTCACTTCATGTGCTTCATTGGAAGTTTTTTAAATGTTAGTGTCTCAAGAGCAACAAAAGATCTTGACAAATTTTTCACAGTTATTCCTCATTCAGCAAGGTCTGTCAAACGAAATAAACCTCACCTGTAAAAGCACAACCTCAAGCTCCTGTCTTCTATCAGCCACGACAGCATCTAACTGCTGAAGTTCTTTCTTCTTCTCTATCAGCAGTGTGTCTAGTAGTAGCAATTCATCTGTGCGATTCTCCCTATTTGTATCACGCCCATTCGTGCAATACTCGAAAGTATTGCCCTGTGACCCAGTTGCAGCAAGTGGTGGATCTTTATCTTGATGAAAATTTTGAGGAACCTCCGGGCTAACTTGAGCCGATCTCGAACTACCGGGAAATTCAGAAAGTTTAACTTATTTCAATGTTCATGTAACAGTCTTCAAAGCAAAGTTAAATTAAGTCGACGGAGCGTGTTTGACTCGTAATCCTAGGGTCGCGAGTTCGAGCCCCGGTCAGACCACTGTGTTGTGTCCTTGAACAAGGCACATTACCTGACTTTGTTCCTGTCGAATCAGCTGTATAAATGGGTACCAGCTTCTGCTTGGGGGCTAACGTGCTAAGGATAAGCGTTCTATCCAGGGGGAGTTAAAGACTCTAATCCGTTTAACATTAGGAAAACTGGACGGCCTAATAGGCCAACTGACCCTAAAACGGATTTAAACTACATTTAGTAAGGACAGGTTAAACCTTTAAGCCCGCCTTAGTCTGTTAAGGAGAAAGCAAAACTTATCACATACTTAGTTCGATATTTACATATTAAATCGGTGAAATAAAGAGCGTATCAGCCAACCATATCAATCACACGCAGTGATATTAAAAACAGCCAATCAAAACGCACAATTTCCATATCATCACGTGCGATTGATATAAACTTTTCCCACCGGTGAAACAACTTGTCGATTTAGTATTTTCGTCCGCTCTGTTAACTTTGTTTACTTCTCACTAAGTATTTGACAAAAAAAATTACATGGCCGCGCGAAGATACGAACTTTATCTCAGTTCTCGTGTTGAAAATGTCTCTTTTTCAACACTTTCAACACTCGAAGGAAAAATTCGTTTCTCAACGCGGCCATATAATGTTCTCTATATATGCCACAGTCAACAACAAACAACAATCCATTTTTGTATTTGGAATACAGTCAACAGTTTCACATCTATAGAATAATGATCTTAAATTAACTAGGTATCGTATACAAGAACTGTCACTTTTCCTAGTGACAACAACAAAGTTTTGGATCAGAGGTAAACTGCTTGAATAAAGGAAAAACAAACAACAGATAGCTACACAAGCAAAAAGAGTCCTCTAAAAACCAAGCCTGAGCAAACACTAGGTAAACCGAAAACCTCTGTGAATTTTATCTCAACAATAGTTATCGTCATCTTTCTCCTATAGTAGAGACAAACCTGTGTTGTAGATACTGAAGAGGAAATGCAGATTTTCCTCCATCTTCTTTAACTGCGGTCGCAGCGGAGACACCAGCTGTACTCTGCGAAACGTTTGAAATCAACGATAAATACTCTTCCAAGTCTGGGCAGTCGATTTTAACAAGCTTGAATTAGTTATGCATATGCGTGCTCGGACTGTGCATTAACTTACATTATTGCACGGCTACATGATGCAACTTTGCATGCACTGACGTTGCGCGTAACTGAAAAACGTTTCGTATGGCTATCTTTGAAATTGTTCTTCGCAATGTTGGAGGAGTAGGATCGGTTTCTACTTCGCGCAACGTTGCGTGCAACGGTTTCAAAGGCGGCTACCGGGTGCAATTTTTCCATTGCCCCAACGCTACATACAAAGTTGCTTCGTATAGCCGTACCTAAAAGTCTGTAGTTTGCAATAAAAGGAGAAAAGTATTCGGTTTTTGTACGTTGAAGCCAACTTATTGTGACCCAGCTCGTTCAAAAGAAATGTCTGGACTATGGCGTGAACGTATGCATATATGCATGTATATAAGTGCTGAAGACATTCTAGACAACTCTCCCTTTTTCGGACCCTTGGGCGCTAGAGTTGCCGCGAATGGATAGTGTACGGTTACGAGTGTCAACAACGAATAGATTCCCACGTAAAGTTGCATATTTTTATAACATAGCTAGTTAATTTTCGAAATAAAATAAGATACTAGAAGAACATACCACTTGACGCAGTCAGCTCCGTTTTTTGCTACATATCTGTAAAGTTATGCCACAGTTTCACTGGTTTCCACAATCTTTGCTCGGCGAGCCAAAAATCCTTTGCACCGCGCCGCCTTCGCGCAATAAATTCAAACACTTGTAAAACTTTCACTCTTTATTTCACTTAGGTGAATACACTTATTAATTTTTATCAGTTACACTGTTATGTAATGAGGATTTTTACTGTTTAATGCTAAACTTCAAGTGCCAAGGTGACAAAGAAAATATGACTCGCAGAGCAGAGATATAGTTGCGGCAAAATAACCTCTATGGTATACAGTAAAAAGTGGTGAACACCCGCATAAAAATAACACACAGGCTGAAATTTGGTCAAAAAAAAAACATATACGTAAGAACACATTCAGCCTGAAAAATTGTAATATATAAAAGCTGTAGGGTTTGGGACTGGTCTTTAGTTATGGGAGGGGGGGGGGGAGAGGAGGGCTGGTGCATTTTGAATTTGCTTGACTTTTGCTAAAATTTAGTTGTGCTACCCTTCAGTCCCCATTGTGATATTAATTTGCCATGATAACATTATTTCATCTGTTGAGTATGTTCACTATTTATTTTTAGAAGCAATTTTAAGAACACCTTAAGATCACTTTCAGGCAGATTTTGCAAAAAACACCCATTCAACAGTAATAATAAAAATAATAAATAAATCTTTATTTATCGTCGTTACGCTGGGAGTGAGCCAGTGGCTTTTGTTTAATCGCTCGACGGCACAGATCTCGGCGTGAAAGTCGATTTTGAGGAGGGAGGAAAACCGGAGAACCCGGAGAAAAACCCTCGGAGTCAGAAGAAGATCGACAAATCTTGGCCCACAGAGGTGGGAGGCGCGGGCGCTAACCACTCGGCCATCCTGACTCCCCAAAAACAAAATCAGTCTGAATCCCCAAATATATGTTCTTTTAGTGTTTACTGCACTTGTGAAACGAGTATGCACATAGACAATTAAATGAGCACATTAACTCTCAGTTCTACACATTGTGATCTTCAGCCCCAATAAGTTTTCAACCTCTAACTTCTCCCTTCATAACACTTACAAAACAAGACACTTGATAAAGAGAAAATGATAACTGATTAAACAGCGAGCAACTGGAGTTGAAAAGCTAAATTCTTCAAAGCTTCTAACTCCTTCAATTTCCAATCATATTCACGGAAGTAACACTTTCTTGTTCTATTATCAAAATCGAAAGGAAGTTGAACGAACTCTTATTTCTGACGGATAACTTGACCTTTTCTGTCGGGACGTAAAAGAAGACCCTGAATTTCTTACTAACTAAGCTTTTACTATTCATTTTCATGCACTTACTACGTAAATAAAGCACAATGTGTGTGGGTGAAAACTTTTGGTTTTCCAAAATAGTTTAAGATCAGTTTTTCTAAAATCAAATTTTCGTCGAACTCATGCAGCCAAAGATTAAAGAGCGTCGGCTTTAACTAAACTCAGAGTTTCTTTGCCACCTTGGCCGTCTAGCTTATTTATGTATTTAAAAACAATTGCCTTCTCTCTTAACAGAGATATTCATACAAGGAAAATAAATACATTTGCAAGCTAAAAAATATATTTACATTTTAAAATATTGACAGCTTCAAAGAATACATTCAAAGAAGCGTCGATTACTTTTGAACTTACAGTCTGCGTATAAGAATGACCGAATGGAAACATTGAAAACGCTTTCGTATATATTATGAATACTATTTCTGCTTTTTGAAGTTATGTAGCACACTTTTAGTTTCTCGAAGTTCATTGATAAACGAATATTCTTCTTCGTTACTACAACAACAAAAAACCGATGCTAAATATTTTAATGCGAAGTTGAAAGCCGCGCCTTGTGGTCCATAATTGTGAGGAGGTGGTCTTGAAACTTCTGAAGTTGGAAAGAAAATAAGTAAATATTTATTGAAGAAACCGTTCGTTCGTGACTAAACCTGAAAGGATTCATTCGGGGTATATTTTCTTTCAAATCTAATTCATAAAGAAAGTACCTTGGTATGGTCTTCAATTTTTACGGTTAGTCGGGACATGAAACTAGTATTACAGCCCAGCCAGTATAGGGCTCCGAGGGCCTACAGTTTAACGTCCTTATCCGAGAAGACGCGAAAGTCTAACCGTCTTCAGGTATTAGAGCAAAGTCAGCAACTTCTCCTCAGTTATTTTAAGACCCTGAGTGAAAATCTAATCCGGGCCTCCCGCACGACAGATCTCGCAGCTATTTCTAAAACAAAAACCGACGTTCATTTGGCTAACATTCGATTCCCGTCAGTGACTCAGAATTTTTTCTGAGCTTTCAACTTGTGACTCAAAAACTTCTTCTTCACTATATATCCAAGATTCAGACTACCATTTGACTAACATTCAGTTCTTCTCAAAAATGTATTTTGCTTGACTGAAAAATTTTAAAAAGACATTTATATTGATTTCATCTGTAACTTAGAAACAATAGTCTTCAACAGTGTTTTCGTTGTCCTTATAGAAATAAGAAAAGAAAATGTTTTCTGCATTTTCCCGCTAAAAAAGTCCGTTCTTGCTCAACTGTAATGCTATGAAATGATCCCGGCAAAAGTATGTTTTAAAGTCTTTAAGATGAACAGAAACAGTAAACATGTTTGGCAGCGTTTGAGTCCTATATGATATCATCAATCCTCGTATCTCGAAGGTAAGGCCAAAGAAAGACTGTTTCGTTTAAATAATAATGTGTTTTGGAAAAGAATGGCGCTTCATGATTAATTTGATTTCCGGCACCTATTCACTAAGTAAACAGATATCTTGTTAATTATGTTAAGTTTTGGCAATCATTTGCTTGTAAAAACAAACTGACAACTGACATCAGAGCAGTTCAAATTCAAATCCCGCCAAAATAAAAACCGTTACAGAAAGCAAAATATGCTTGTGCTAAACTTTCTTAACTAGAGATTTTTATGGTGGGAAGTGAAAGGGAGATTCTAGGTGGCTGGAAAGCGCCATATTCTTAAAAAAAAGGAATGGAAAATAAGTGGGGCAGCGGAAAATAGACTTGTATTATTAAATGTTTTTAAACATTTAAAACTAAACCAGAAAGGGAATGATTGCCCGCGTCCATTTTGAACTTACCGCCAATGTTGCATCGAGTGCTTGGTGCTGACTTCGTTTTAACGTTGAACGTCGTTTCAAAGCGTCTTCAACCTGAAATAATTGCGTAGACTTTAGAATACTCAACCATCTTAAAGTATGAGGTATAAAGTCAAGTGTAACTCAAAAGCTTTAAACATAATCGCTCTTGTTGCCAAATGGAAGAACGTCTGTAAAACGCACAAATAAAAAAACGTTACTCACAGGCTAAAACGAGGTTCAACTAAATGTTTAACAACGGTAAATGAAAACACATCTTAAAGAAGAGAAATCTTAATTTACTTCTTAGCGAGCTAAATTTGCATTTATTTCCCAAGGGAGTTTCGGCATCCGTTAGTGGAGTTATGCTTCATTTAGATCAGTCGTTCAGTCGTCTTGCAATTTGAATTAGCTTACACCAGATGTGAGACTCGTTTTACCATCATTCATTGTTTAATAGCGCCTAAACGCGAGCAGCACTATACGGAAACATTCAGACAAATGAGGTTCACAATTTAAAACAAAAATATTTTTGATAATATGCGAAGACAGACAGCTGGCTGCTGACGTTTTAAAATTAAATTATTTGTAACTCATTCTAAGCTCCCGTGATTAACAACAAACCCTTGGCTGTGCATTTTCAGCAACCTTCGGTGTAGAGAAATTAAGTACACTTTGCTTGAAGCTAGCAGCAAAAGTTTAAGCAGATGTTTTGTTTTAAATTTTCTACAAATAGTTATAGCCATACTATGTTAACCTAATATTGAATATTGATTACAAGGCCAGCAATTACATTAACTTTAAGCTTCATTAAACCTGTTTATCTACTCCTGTCAAACATCCTCCTCGGTACACAGATAGAATTCCCGGTGAGGAAACCCTTTAGTTCGTGTTTTTAGAAAAAAAACATCAACAGTTTAGAAAAAAACAATAATTTCTTCAAAGCGACTAGTTTTGAAAAATGCCCGGTCGGCCTGTACATTTTGGATTCCTCCCTAACTCGAAGATCTAATGTCATTCTTTTCTGTAATCAGTCCTTAGTTGTCTTACGTTTTGCTGTCTCTTTACTCGCTACCAAAGTTCCAGCACCAAAAAGCATATGGAAAAGAAACGACTCGCTTTGTATAAGCTCTTAACAGGCCATCATAGCCACAACACTGACAACAGTTCATTGATCCTTAAATAATACAATATGTCTGTAATTACCTCTCCCTCAAGATCTTGCAGCTCCATGCGTAAACTTTCTCGATCTCGCTGACTCTGAGGAAGAAAAACAAACCACTATAACACAATCAGTGTATATATAGCACTATAAACCCCAGTGCGAGGGAAATATTCAACGATACTAACCCGCTGTAGGTGAGTTAACGATGTTACACTACTGTGTGTAGGCTTAAGAAATTTTCGTGACATAGCAGTGTCAAATTAAAATTACAAACAAATAAAAGTGAGACAATGCAAGAAAGCAGTTCCAAACATTCTCGACGAAATCAAAGAGAGGGGTGCTTCTACATCACTTGGTTTGAAAAGACGATGCACCCACGGCCGCACTCGCGGTTTGACATGCCTGTTCTAAACGCATTTCGAAGACAAATAGTTTAACGCTAAAAATAGCAGTCTGTAATGGTTCTCAATGCTCAATTCATCACTTTTAATGAACGAATCTCGCCTGGGGACAAAAAACAAACCACTTTTGTAGCAGAATAAATACAGCTAAGTGGGGAAGCAGGATTGTGCAAACAGAAACTGCAGC
Organism: Hydrozoanthus tunicans; assembly: GCA_026413305.1. NCBI lineage: Eukaryota > Metazoa > Cnidaria > Anthozoa > Zoantharia > Hydrozoanthidae > Hydrozoanthus > Hydrozoanthus tunicans. The sequence goes on along the minus strand of JAOBAT010025790.1, from coordinate 20,930 downwards.
GGAGAAATTGATTCAAATCTGAATGCGTGCAAACAGCGAAATAATGTTTTTGGGAGTTGAAAATTTAATTCTCACATAGAAAATTCAAAAAGAAGCTCTGAAACGCATTTTCTTTCAAATCACTTGAAATAAACTCACTCGATTAGCTGTTACTATCTTAAACTCTCTGCTCTCAATGGAGTAATGCAGGCTCGAAAACAAACAGTGTTAAAATATTCAAACAGACTCACTCCTGATGATTCAATCAGCGAGACTTGCAAATGCCACAGTATCCCATATCTCGTACTTTTAACTTTCGGGTTTTTAAAATAGGTAGCTCAAGCAAATCGGCGTCTTTTCAATATTTTGACCATCTACGAAAAATTTTGCACACTACATGTCTGCTAAATCGTTTAAGAAACGTTTTCCTATAAAAAAAAATCGCACAGCTGTATACGGAGAAAAGAAAAAAACCAAGTCAGTTAACATTTTCAGCCTGAGCCAGTTTATCAACATTTGATTTCCCCATACACAACTTATATTATATATAATGGTGATGAGAAAATGGGAGTTGATCATTATACAGCACAACTGCTGTAGACGAAAAGCAAACACTACACTGACAGCGTAAAGAGTATAGATTCTGGTTGGGAAACAGGAAAACATTCAGGTTATTAAATTTTCGGTTAAAAAAAAGCCCAAAAATTTAATCGTCCGAAAAATTTAACTTCCGAACATTAAAATCACCTAAGGGTTTTAAAAAACATAAGATTTAGAGGCCTAATATGGTCAGGAATCCGTGTATTTCAAAAGAATTTAAAGTAGTTTTACAACCCACATCTTCCAAAACAATTGCAGTTCCTTCTCTGGCATTGTTCATCTTTTGATTCAAATTGTCTCATTACTCTTGTCTTGAAGTCTAAACTAAACTTAAAGTAGGAGATTGAAAACAATAAATGCGTCGTTTTTGAAGGCGTTGTTTGTAAACGAATGAGTTTTTTCTGTCGTTGTCCGAAGTTTACCGGCAAATATGTCCATAAATTTTTTTCCGAAATTTAGTGTCCGAAAGTTTAAGGTCCGAGTTGGCTTTGGTAGTATGTAGAGAAGTTTGTCTCACGCCCTCAACATCTTATCACACTTGACAGCCTTTTGCAGCTCTGCAAACTTACGGTAAATCCAAAGACTTACCTCAAACAAACTTTCTTCTCAACGCTACAACTAATCTAACGACATGGATTAAGCCCATATAATATTAGATGCTCCGCCAAAAACCAAAAACAGCCATGCATCTCTTTCAAAAAACATTTCTTTTACAACTGTTTATCGTTTTTTTTAAACTATCAATGACAAAGTAAAGACTTTTACAAATAACTGAAACATTGTTGGAAGCCATTTTGCGATTTTCGAGTGTTTGGAAAGTGCTCAGGGTTTCTTTTAGTTTTTTGGCAGGCGGTCTTTCGCCTCCCCCCTCAAAATAAAATTATTCGCCCCTTCCCCTCCAGCACTCGCTTAACATGGCGCCCGAACACTTGAGGTCCTCGTCGAAACAAAAAGACCGCCAGCTACGCAGGCTTGTTCTCCTCTGACTGTATTTCAAAAGCTGTCTTCATGGTATCTCGTTCAAAAACAGGCAGGGAGACTGTAAGAAAGGCTACTGTTAAACACGGTTGTTTGACCATTGGTTTGTTATAAAATTGTTGTTTACAAGCTGGATTCGTTTCCGGCTTTTACAATTTCCTTCTAAAGTACCAAATAAATTTCCTTACTTTGTTTATCTGAGAACTGCCAGAGGTTGCCCTTAGCAACCGCTCCAGTTCATCGACCTCTTCTTCCTAGAGAATCAAAAAGATCATTGACTTTTAAAAATATTCAACAGTAAGATTCGAGTATCATGACATTTGATAACCTTAAATTCAGCTGGTATTTGGTAATAAAAAACCTAGCTCTGGCTATAGTTCGTAAAAAATCTTTATGATTGTTACCGAGTTATCAAATGATAACTTAAACTTTGCCTAAAAATTCCAAACTTCATTATTTTGTTTTTAAAAGAGGAGTTGGAAATCAAATCTTATCATGTTCCAGCGATAAGAATTGACATTTTTTAAGGCAGAAAATGTCAAAACCTCGTAGATTGTTGGCGCTCCCACCCTTTCCCTCCTCACCCCGAGACAAAACAATAGGTGCATAGAGGTTTAGGTTGACACAATGCCACTCCCTACACAAGGTTAAAAAAAAAGCTGCCGGCTGGCAGCGTAACCCGGCAAGTTTGCGATCCTTCCAACGAATTCATTTTCAATTTCAATTAAAGATGAAGCGACTCAATAAACAGGGAATCAGAAAATGGATATAGCTGCTTGTTAGATCTGAGATAAACCTGATTTCACCACCTCAAAATTACTGCAATCGAGAGGTGAAAAGCTTTCTTGCTACAATGTGGTGTATAGTTTGAGCATGCAAGATAACAGCCGGCGAAAATTATGGTCTATATTGAACAGCCCACAAAAAAGGCGTATTTTCTGAACGTTATTTTGAACTGTGCTACAAGCCAGCTTGCAGTTCCTTTTCTTACAAGCCAGATACTCATGGCCTGGCTGAAAATGTCAAATCCCTTCTGTTTGCTTGCGCCCCCACCATCCTCCCCCATCCCCACGCCATTTCCCTCCTAACTTTAGGGTAAAAAATTAAAAAGTGCATAAGATAATAGTCTGTATGGAAACAACGCCACTCCTAGAAACCAACTTGCAGTTCCTTTTTCTTACCAGATCCTCGTGGGCTGGAACATTACAGTACAAATCGTCCTCCACCTTTTTTGTCCGGACCTTCTCCTTCCCATGAGGCATTGTGCTATAGTGATGGTGATGTATCTGACCCAGTGCGGGTGACGTCACAGTTGAGGCGGCGAGAGCGACGGGAGAAAGGGTAACATCCTGATCCTGGTCTCGCAATTTCACTGATTTCTTCGGGCCTAAATACAAAGAAGAAATTCAAGTTAGGAAGTATTCATTTAGTTTTTTTCTTTACTTTTATCCAGATTCAATTTGATAGAAATTTGATTTTGGCCATTGTCGTAAATTCTATCATGTTCCAGCCGCTGGTCTTCTTTCCCACATTTTCTGTAGTTTTCTGTCTACATAAACTTTCGGCAGTCTTGCCCTCTTCAAAGGAATAAAGTATTTGTCAAATGTCTAATCTGATGTCTATACGTAAGTTCCCGCCTCGAATGCGGTAGTGATAATTGTAACGATTTCATTCCTACACACACCTACAATTATCACATTCGAGGGAGAAACATATACGTTTCTAAATACAAAATGTACAACTGCGATCAAGATGTTTCAGTAGGTTTTGCTTGTTTGTTATAGCGTTAGAATATTTTCCACAAAATTCCAGGAATATTCCAGGAGTACAGGGAAATAACTAACTGCTTTTATAGGATTTTTCCAGGGCCCTAGAAGGAAACTTTAAAATTCCAGGGGTTTTCCAGGAATTCCAGTAGTAACTAGTGCGAACCATATCTGAAACAGGTTTAATTACAAAAGCAAACAAGTCGACTTGTTTTCAAAGAGCATGAACTAGTAAAAGTATGATTGTTAACTTCAACACGCAGTCTCGCTGCAGCTTTACAACTAATCGGTTGTCATTTCAACGCACTCACTGCGACTTGGAGAAAATGTTCTGCCTAAATGGTGATGATGGTGAATCTCAGCTGTGGTCGCACCCGGGCTACTCCCTGTGGTAGTTAGCACGGTCGTTGGTCCAGGTGCGGTTGCCGTGCTTGATGGCATTAGTGAAGCACCAGGAATGGGCTGTGTAGCAAACGAAACAGTACTAACAGGAATATGACTTGGCCCAGTCCCTTGCAAACTGCTTCGAATAACTGTCCCAGGTTGGCCGTGAAGCCCGGTTTGTTGCAACAATTCTTCAAATTGTTGTTCTCGGTTCTTTAAAGCTTTCCGTAGCGAATCTACTTCATTTGCCAGTGCCGCGAGACTGGTATCTGCAAGTATTTAAGCACTGTTCAGCCCTTTTCGTTCCAGTCAGTTACCAACATCTAACTTTAGTAACACTAACACATACAAAATGAGTCATTTGGTAATAAGTTGTTGGATTGGTGGATTAAGCTGAAAGGATTCAAATGATTGGCTCATACAGCTGTTTGGTCATAAGTGACCGATTACAGCCAACTGCCCAATTACACGGCCGATTACAATTTTGTAGAATAATTAGTGCAAAGCGCAGCAGTTTGTGCACCAATCACATTCGAGTAAATTGTAACCATTATGGTTAAGGTTTATAATTAGGATATCAAACTCCTAGAGCTTACTCACCGTGCTCATTAAACCGAGCAGGTCCTGGTGCCCGAGGTTGGAACAGCTGACCAAACATATTCTTGAACCGTTCGATTTCAGAACTTTGCTCACGAAGTGCGGCTGCGAGGTTACCAAGCTCGTCGCGTTGTGCAGCTTCAAGAACAAACATTGAGTAAAAGTTACACACTTTTAAGTCATGGTGGGAAAAAACAAGTTTTGCAGTAAGTAAGGCTAGCCGATGGCGCAATGGCTGAACGGTTAGTGTGTTTGACTCGTAATCCTAGGGTCGTGAGTTTGAGCCCCAGTCAGACTACTGTGTCCTTGAACAAGACACTTTACCTGATTTTGTTCCAGTCGACTCAGCTGTATAAATGAGTACCAGTTCTGCTGGGAGCTAACCTGCGATAGATTAGTGTCCTGTCCAGGGGGAGTTAAAGACTCTCATCCGCTTAACACTACAGAAACCGGAGATAAGCGCAAGCCTACTGGGTACTTACTTTGAGAAAGGATTTAGCTTTAAAGGTTACAAAAGACACAATAGTTAACTCTATATTTTACAAAACTTTGAAGATCACAGTGATTGCATGCATTTTTTTTCTTTCCGTTGTTATCAACCATTTCCTTTGTCAATTAAGCGCAAAATTGACGCATTAAAGTATATAGTACTAAAGACATTCGCTTCGCTTCTAACACATCCCTTCAAACTTTTTTAATTAAAAGCTTATAAAATAACACTTGGCAGTTTCTCTCCACTTGCGACTAACAACTCTTTTTGATTTTATTACAAAATTTGTCAATCAGCATTATAATCTCAGAGGGACATGTTCTGTCCTCTCAATTTCAGCACGTGTTCTGCAATGTTCTGCTACTAAAAGACCTCACCTAGTTGGGCTGAGTTGTTGGAGCCTCGGTGCATCGCGCCTTCGAGCTGTCTGTCTTTGTCACGCAACAAGGCTTGTAAAGCTGAAAGCTAAAACAAACACAACCTTCATTATAGCAAACAAAATTAATCATAACAGTCTGCGCAGACACAATGTGTAAAATTCAAGATTAAAATATTAGCTTGGAAACGATCAAAATAATCTGCTAGAAATATATTCCAGGAATTTGCCAGGGCCCTGGAAAGAAACTTCTTCCTTTCAAACTTTTCCTGGAATTCCAGGAGAAGTGCGACCCATGTTAGAAAATACAGTCAGTGGTATGCAGAACTTTTTGAACAAGTTTGATTAAAAAGTTATTTTGATAAAAGTTTTTGCTCAGTTCTGACTCGACTTCAAAAATGAACTGCTGAGTTGGCGAAATATGACGGAAGTTTACACTGAAAAACTAGTTCATAAAAGTGGAGTCATTAGGAGTCATTCTACGCTTTGAGCACTGCCTCAAGGGTGGTTATATTCTCTACGAGGAGCTAACTTAAATAACTCGCGATCTTCATTAATATGGAAAATATTATGGTAAAGGCAGTACCTTCTCACGGACATCGAACCAGTGCCTCCCGCACGCCTACCTGGTCCTCGAGCAAGTTCTCTATTGGCATCTAATAACCGACCTGGTCCTGGGCTCAAGCTAGTTCTCTCTCATCATATAACAACCAACCTGGTCCTTGGTTCGAGCTAGTTCTCTCTCAGTATATAACAACCTACCTGGTCCTGGGCTCGAGCGAGTTCTCTCTCAGCAGCTGCCTGGGCTGCAGTTCGTCTCTGCTTTGCCTTTAGACTTTCCAACTCTTTTTCAAGTTTGTCCTGTAAGAGTTTCACACAACAACTCATCAGCTTTCGTCAGTGAGCAGTCAAAGTGCCTAGCAAGCAAGGCCACATGTAACCCAGACCAAAGCAAAGGTAAACTATCTATATCTAAAAAAAGAAACCGCGCTATAAGGGTAAGTTCTCCCACATCTAAAAAAAAAATCTACGAATATACGAGAAACTCATCCTAGAGAAATAGATATATAGAATAAACAGGAAGAAAAACATGTTGCCGCAGATGGGATTCGAACCCACGTCCCCCGGATTACTAGTTGGGTGTGATGACCACTACACTTCCGTGACAACCAACAAACTGCCAGGGAAAACCCACGTTAAGATCAACACGCCATAAGATAGCGATGTTGCCAGCATGGTTGTCGCGGTAGTGTAGTGGTTATCACACCCAACTAGTAATCCGGGGGACGTGGGTTCGAATCGTCCCGTTGCGTTAATTCTTTGTTTCTATAAAAAATTTCGTTGAAATGTTGTAGCTTTTGGGCGAGGTTTTCACACCTATAAATTTAAACTCATTAGAAAAACGCATATTTTTATTTCCGATTTACTTTACTTTACAATGAGCAGCACAGAACGCTCATTGAAAGACTAGTTAGCCAAAATAAGGAAACCTCACTAATGTTTAATAATAATAATGTTTAGCATTTATATAGCGCTCTTTTCCATGTGGATATGATCAAAGGCGCTTAACAATGATTTACAGATGGCTCTGGTTTTGAGGGTCTTAGATAGTCCGCTATGTACGGCTCACAATAACGTTCAGTAAGAGTTGCCCTCAGTTAGTAGAAGACAGACCACAACACCGGGATCACCCAACTCTTTTTCGACAAGTGATGTGGGTTCTTTCAATTCCCCCGATGGGAGATCGAGAGACTGGACCTACGTTTAACGTCCTTATCCGAGAAGACGCGAAGGTCAAACCGTTTGCAGATGTTAGGGCAAAGGCTCTGACCTGAGTGAAGGTCCCGCACCGGGATTCGAACCCGGGCCTCCCGCACGAAAGACTGGCGCCTTACAAACTAGGCTAACCAGGTGGCATTAGCCATGTACAGTTTACTTCTGTTTCGCAACATTGTGCTTTTTTTTGTATGTACTCCAAGTCACTTCTTTTACCAGCACCAGAAAATCATAATGATACTTAAGTCTCAGGCTGGTTCAAGTATTTTTCCTAAGGTACCCGGAATTTTTGGGGAAGTGTATTCATATAGCACCTTTTCAAAGTTTGAAATGGCTATGTTCGAGTTCATTTTCTCGATCGGTTTTACAAATGATAGCAATTTATGAGATTAGCTCAGGTTGGTTTGTTAGTACATTTAACTACATGAATTCTATTATCACATTTACTATCTTTATCAACTGTTAACAAAATTTATGATTTTTGACTATCACTTGAATTCTATTATCACATTTACTATCTTTATCAAATGTTATCAAAATTTATGATTTTTGACTATCATTATTTAAATTATATGATTTATCATTTGTATCATCAGAAACTTCGTCTCTAATAAGAAATCTTAACAAAAGCATACCAAACATATTTTAACCGACAGTTTATATTGCAGCCACTATCCGAGCAAACTAATTGTCGTTATTTTTACTGTTATCGCTACAGTTATAGAAATCGTTATCATTATCCACATACTTATCGTTAGTAACATTGTCATTAAAACTGTCGTTGTAACCGATACTGATTTTCTCGATACCATTGTCATTGAAACTGCCACGGTCATTGTTCCCCACATTGTCATTGGTCCTGGAATTGTTCTTGTCATCAACACTGACATTGTCACTGATCGTGACATCATCAATACCATCATCACTGATTTTGTCACTGTCATTATCGTATATAATGGCACTGCCACTGCAGGGCACGAAACTAACTTTCAAAGAAGTATTTGGTAACCCGAGCTCAAGTTTGAGAAGCCATCAACATTGTTCATATTTTATGCAGGTAATCCGTACTACGTCGGCATCTGTAGCCATGGGCACAAGAATGATTGCATAAAGTTTCATTTTTGTTTGCCAAGAAAGCAGATAGTTGTAGTAGCAAACTGACTACCGGATCTAAAATTCTAGAAGCTAGCTTTCAGTTATTGATAGCATTGGCAACCTATAGGAGGCAAGTTCGAGCGTCACAGTCGTTGTTCTTGGCATAGACTTCGTCATCGCAATTTTAATTGTGAACGTCGTGTCATTGATACTGCCACTATCACTGTCCTTACAACTGAAATCATAGAACTTTACCATTATTTTGTTCTTGTCATTTTCATTGACATTGTTGTTGTCACTGATGATGACACTGTCATGATTACCACAGTTTGCAAGTAATTTCAAGTAACTTACCTATTGCGATAGCGTTTTAAGAAATTCGATACCAAGTTTGCACTTTTGCTCACTAGTTTCTAACAACACAACTTGTCTTACTCAGCCTTCGAAAAAAACGACCAAACAAAGGTCTTCCTTCAAAAATGCCATTTTTTCTTTCCATTCTGAAAAGCTGCTTACTTGCAAAGTCTGTACACCAACATCTTCCTGCATACGGCGGAGCTCGGCCATCTGTTCCTCAATGCCTTGTAACCTGGCCTGGTGCGCCCTCTCGCGCTCGGCAGCAGCCTTAAAAGAAACCATCAAAACTTCTAGCAAGCAGGAAACGAATGCTAAAACCTCTTTTCCCCTTTAGCGGTTTTTTCTTTTAAGTTTGGCGCGAGGGTTATAAATAGCAAAATTTGGAAAGCTTATAACTTTAGATGAACCAAGATCGAGAGAATATATTAAACTTTAGTATATACCAGCTCGGATACGCGCAACAAGCAGTATTAGCTGAACCATATTTACAAACTTCCATAAGTAGTATTAGTTGATTATTATTTACCAACTTCCACAAGTACTATTAGCTGATCCATATCAACCAACTTCCGTTAATAGTTTTATCTGATCGTTGTTTACCACTCCAAAAGCATGATTAACTGATCAACATTTATCAACTTCTACAAGTAGTGTTAGCTGGTCCATATTTACCAACTTCCGTAAGTAGTATTAGCTTATCATTATTCACCAACTTCCATTAGTAGTTATAACTGACCATTATTTACTAACTTCCACAAGTAGTATTAGCTGATCGTTATTTACCAATTTCCATAAGTGGTATTAACTGATTGTTATTTACCAAATTCCTTCAATAGTATTAACTATCATTATTTACCAACTTCCATAAGTAGTATATTAGCTGATCATAATTTAGCAACTTCCATAAGTAGAGTTATCTGATCATTTTTACCAACTTTTATAAGTAGTATATTAGCTGATCATTATTACCATCTTCCATAAGCAGTATTAGCTGATCATTATAAGTAGTATTATCTGACTGTTATTTACCACTTCCACAAGTTGTATCAGCTAATTGTTATTTACCAACTTCCATAAGTAGTACTAACTGACTACTGTTTACCAACTTCCATAACTAGTATTAACTGATTGATATTTACCAACATCCGTTAATAGTATTAATTGATCGTTTTTTACCAACTTCCATAAGTAGTTTTAGCTAATCATATTTTCACCGTCTTCCATAAGAAGTATTAGCTGATCACCATACTACAAATGTATTGGGCCCGCAATTTTGATAGCCACGACACTTTTTGTTAGACAACAACAAAGCTTATACCAATCGACACGTTAACACCGACATCAACCAGATGAAACCCAAATGATGAGTGATTATCAAAATCATAACAGTGATAGCAATGAAGATGAAGAGAGTGATTACAGTGGTTGTTACAATGACGAAAACGTTTAAGCCTTACCTTAATCTGCGCCTCCTTATCGCTCAATAGCTTCTTTAAAAGCTCTGCCTCATCCTGTGCTTGCCCAAGCTAAAAACAGATGATGAACAACATATTCATAATTCATACAGCACAAAACAATGGTTTGGGTCGATTTAATGTTATTGGAATAAAGAAATTTGCTGTTTCGGAACCATACTAACATTTCGTTAAAAGAGGCAAAACATATGATGCAATTCATGATCTAGATCTGATGGTAGACTATACCTTAATAAATCTTGATAAATTGTCCCAAGACAATCAAAAGGATTCTTCACTTTCACTCGACCAAACTTGCCATAAAAATAGATTCCCTTTCTGCACATAGCTTATTAAGGCACAAAATAACAAACCTCATCAACACTTTTCTGTAACTCGTTCATCAAGCTTCCAAGTTCATTTTCCATTTCCTGAACTTTTCGTGCTTCCTGCAGTTGGTTTCGTGCAGCCTACAATGTTAAAAGAAGGCTTTTATTAGCTAATGCATGTTTATAAGAAGCTATTCCCTATCAAGTGACCGATATATGGCCTTATCTATGCGCAGGCTTGCCGACTACGGAGGCTCTTGCATCTCGTACAAACCGATGTACTGATACAGTCGAACTCCTCAGGACGGACACCGAGGTAAGGTGGACACCTCTATAAAACGGGCACCAAATTTACTGTATTTTAAGTCTCTAAAAGACTGCACCTCTTTCCGACGGGAAGTTAAGCTGGTCCCGAAGGTGTCTTGAGGGGTTTCTTTGTAAGCAGATGATTAACAAAAAGAAAAACAAATTACGAAAGTAAAAAAAAAACAATATGAGTAGTTGCAAATACTGTGCAAACAATTCTACCTCTTTTTTGAGGAACTTGCCCTTATATGGGAAAAAAACGCACACGAAGAAAGAAAAAAAACTCTGATCACGGGGTTCAAACCAAGGACTTGCTGGACCAGATGAAGACTACAAAAATAGGACAAAATCCTTTCAACATTTGAACAGACCATTTGTACTATGGCGCCATTATGCTACAACTACCGGAGTTCTTTTCTTTTGATATTTAGATGAACAAATTTCTGGGTTTCTGAGTTTTTTTAACAACAGTTGTGACTTTTTGGACAAAAAAACGTTGAAAAGGTTTCTGGTAGTCGTACAATGGAAACGGCCTACTCGAAAACAGCTGTCGAAATGAAAGTACATTATGGGTAGTGGTTGAAAACGCTTTACCTCTCTAGCGGCATCTTCGTGCAATTTCTTCATCTTCTCTTTCATTCTTTCCAGCTCATTCTCCAGTCCTTGCAATCCGGCATCACTCTTTGCTCGCTGTCTTTGTAACTAGAAAACAGAATTAAATCCATTATTGCACCAGCAGGCCTTGATAAAAAATGTCAATTTCAAATCAAAGGCATATGCCATTTACACTCGACATAAAATATTTCCTAAAGAACATGCTACAATACACGTCAACTACAAAACCGTAGCACTAAAGCTTAAATAAGGAGTATCATACAAGGCATAGATTTAATTTGAATTACTTACTAAAATTCCTTTAGCGTAACACGACGTTTTGACCGTTTCGCACCGCCTTCTCAAGATTTCTGCCGAGTTAGTGTGGACCACTCAAGTGCCACGTCACAACTGACCCGGTACGTCCTGTTTAACCCGGCCCCACGTGTGCGATAACCCAAAGCATGAACCAACTTTCTTATTGAGCGAAGGGCTCAAATTCTTTCCAAAACAGCTTCCATGCTTACTCGGCAGAAACCTGAAGGAGGTCGTGCGAAACGGTCGAAACGTTGCGCTACAGGATAGGAATTTCAGTAAGTTGATTCAGTTAAAGTCCATAATTTTTATACTTAACAACTGACTGAATCAAAACATCCATCTCAAATCATCTTTCTAAGCGAAGATACAATATGTTTTCTTTAGGTGGGCGGAAATCTTTCATCCCTGATAATGGTTTTAATCCGGAAACGTTTGAAAACGTTTTCACTTATTTGAAGTCGCCTTTTTACATGAAAACACAACCATAACCTGTCTCTTTATATAGTTAATCAACCTGCATTGCGGATTCTTCTTTTAGGTTTCTCAATTGTTCCTTTGCTCGCTTAAGTTCACCTTCCAAATCTCTTATTTTGCCTTCTAAATATCTTTTCTCCCAGTCATGCCTCGCTTCCTGGAAAGCCAACACATTTAGTATTAGTGGAAACCATCCAGCAATATAGGGAGATAAAGCAACGAAACGGCAACGAACAATAGTGAATACAACAGATGTACGCTGGAATGCACCGAGCAGTCCACTTGTACGCGGTCGTCTTTGAAATAACAACGTGAAAAGCTTAGTGTAGGAGTTCTTACCACCACAAAAACCAAAACAAATTTTTTTCATTTCTCGTTCACCTTCAAACAGGAAACTTTGGTCTTTTTTCGCAAAGCATCAAAAAGAGAGAGCAAACGAGCCATGCGCGAACAAAAAAGACAAACCGGAACGTGTTTTTGCAAGCCCTGGTCGTCAGTGTTGCTGTTAACGTTGCTTAAGGTCCTACTATCACGAATCTTGCAATCTGATTGGCTGGCACAAAGTGTATATGTTGGTTGGTTAATAATCGTTAGATGTTCTAATCAGAAAGATCCGCCTTGGTTATTTTGGAATTAAAAGCATATCCTACGTACCTCACAACAAATCCGTTTTGTTATCATTATCATTTCTATTATCATTATCATAATCATTGTCATCACTATCACTATCACTTTCATTATCATTATCGTTACTATTAAGATTGTTATAAACTATCATTACTGTTATCATTATCATTATCATCACTACTACCATTATCATCATTACCATCATTACTATTACATTGTCATCATCATTATCAGTATCATTATTATCCATATCATCATCATTAAAAATACTATCACCGTTACCATTATTAATACTTTTATCCTTGTCATTATCATTACTATCATCGTCATCACTAACTTTATTATCATCACCAACATTATTTTTTTGTTCTGCAGTATTTCTAAGCTAAAAGCCATGGAAGTTTAGATATTTTCTGTCATTCTGAACTAGTCTTGTAGAGTAAAAAAAAGATGATCGACATTACAGCAGCCCGAGCTCGCTCCTCCGCCTCACGCAGCGCCTTCAGTAAATCAGCAATTTGGTCTTCGAGTTCTTCACGTCCGGATATAGTAGCTTCTTTCTCTTCTTTTAACTACGAAGAAAATGTAAAGCAGGTATTTTACATAACAACAACAATTTCATTTGAAAAGTTTATAACACTAGCAGGTTTCTCTGGACCAAGACAATAACAATAACATATATTTTCTTAGTATTTTCGCGAAAAAAAATCAATCGTTTTTTTCTTATCTACAGTGCCAAACAGTGGCTCAAACTAGCAAATTTTTCGACATTTGGTTCAGGACCGTGTTTCGGGGAAGTCACTCCCTATTAAGCGATGTGCTCTTTTCTAAACATGACGCGAAAGAACTGAGCACTATATGAAAAATTATATTTTTGTTCTGTTTGGAAAATCTTTGACTCATTCATGTTCATCTTGCTATGTTTTCGTCTTGAGATTATCGATAACGACACCATGATCTATCCACCTCGAACTTCAAATGCACGTAAAGGATCGAAAATGGGACCAATTTAAAAAAATATTTTAAATGTCCTTATTCTAAACTCTCTACGAGGAACAAAACATGTTAGTTTACAGTGCAACCCCGATATAACGAGGTCCCGGTTGCAACGAAGCAGTTTTTGGGCCCGGCAAAATTACAGTAATTTCAGTATTCCTACATTATAAGGTCCAGAGGCCAATCTTACCCCGATTTAACGAATTTCACCAAACAAGTCAAATATTTAAACTACTGCATCGAGTCTTGATACCGTCTTGATTTCAGTATTCCAAATTAATGTAAGCTGTATCACGTAATAAATCAAGTCAGAATGGTGCAACAAACACGTATCATTGCAATTTTTTTATCAGTCATTAAAACCCCAGAATAGCGAAGTATTTCGTGTTTTTTCGGTAACTTCGTTATATCGGGATTTGTTTATTACGAACTTCCGTTACAACGAAGTAAACTGACATTTAAGGGTTTTAATGTATCATACACATAATTCATCCTCACTCACCCTATCTGCTTCTCGCAATGCTTTATTCAGTTTCTGTCGCAATGGTTGAAGAGATTCTTCCAGACTCCTGATCTTCTCCAACAGAGGAGCACGGGCGTTGGACAACTACAGGGGTAATCAAAGTTAGATCAAAGGTCCAAAACTATACTCACTTCATTCCAATTTTCTGTAATTACCTGACTGGTAAGAGAAAGTTCAGAATAAGAAAAGAAACGTTTTCCACATTTTAGTGGCCAAAAGCTGAAGTGTTGTTTCTTCAGGGTCAAGTTCCGCAGCTTTGATGGATCAACAGACAAATAAGAAAATAAATTGTATTTTATTATAAAATATTATTATTATTATTATATTTAAAATTATGTTGCTCCAACCTCGTTCCCAGGCTCCGGGGGTGAAAAACCCTGGAAACGAGGTTGCTCGGTATCTTACAATAATTGATTGACAGCTTAACCCATTTAAGGGTTAATTTATAGTTAGGGTCCCAGTGTAAAATAGTAGTTTGACTACCTCGTCCTCGAGCGACCTTTGTGTTGATAACTTGTCCTTTAAATTTCGAAGTTCGTCCTCTTTCGCTTTGTTTGCTCTTTCAAGCTTTGAAGGCATAAAGTCAAAAACCTTTTGTTAGTTCACCAACTTCATGTTAACCAAACCCTACAAATGCGAACTGTGTAAAAAAATTGCGTTCCAGTAAACGGAATAAAAATTTTAAGTGTGCCATTTCTTACAGGGATATGAGGGACGCTATTGCACTTGCATCCTTACTTTAACATATCCTCTCGCACCGGTTATATGCATGTTAATGCATTGACTCAAGTGCCCCATATTCAGGGTTCGTCCGCTTTTCTCAAAGTAAAGTCTAAGGACTTTTTTAGGACTTTTTAAGGTAAGGTTATTGGCTTTCGAGGACCTAAGCCACGGGACATCAACCGCCACAATTTACCTAAAACAAGACTTTTTGCGACATTGTGGGAAAGACTTTACGAAGCGCTGTACGGATCTCCAGGTACTGCTTGAAGCCACCCTGTAAACTCTGCCCTTTCGAGCCAAGATTCTTGAAAAATGCATTTTCCGGGCATTGTTGACATTTATCGAGTTATCATAACAAAGAAAAAGCAAAACTTTAAGGACTTTTTACGGGCCATGCCTGAATTTTGATAAAATTCAAGGACTTTTGAGGCCTCAAATTTTGGAAAGTGAAAATTTAGGACTTTTAAGGTTTTTAAGGACCCGGACGAACCCTGTATTTTGACTTACTATTTTGGGCTAGTTACCCTTGCATTGCCTTGTGTAGTACATTGATATGTTCCTTTATTTCTAAATTTGTACAACGGGCGGACAAGTCCCTTCTTATCAAAGGCAGCCAACATGTTCTAAATATATCTTAAAGTGCTATTTCCATACTTCTAAGAGCTTTTCCAACACTTTTAACCAACTTTAAATAGACAAAAATGCTTACCTGACCATTTTAAGTCAGTGAAATAAGCTTTCAAAATAGTGCATTCAATGCGAATACAATTCAAAACATACGGCCATTTATGAAGTCACACGGTTTGAAAGGATTCCAAGCTGCTCTGTACTAGCGTTTAAAGCAAACTTGTGAATTTAAAAAAAGTACTGGGCCATCAGCCATGCAAACTTTATCATCATTATATGAATTTGACCGGGAAAGTGAGCTTTATCTCCCGCCTTTCAAACCACGTGACATTACATATATCCAATGAGCTTAAAAAGTTTTTACAGCTTTGGCGCTAAGTTAGGCATTTTATCTTCATAAATTCTCAGCAAAATTTCCACGTTTGTAACTATCAAATTTTTCTTAATTTTTAACTTTTTGTATTAAACTTTTGTCATCTATGAACTCAAAATTAAAATAACCAAATAATATTTCCACATCTAAGTATGCTTTTTTAATCAAAAAAAGATTAGATTCATGTAAATTTTGACCAAGCAGCAGTGAGTTGTGTAGATTTTGTTTAAGAAAGTTTGTATTTCAAACAATTTCAAGGGAATAATTCATTGATTAAAGTTGTAACAATGCAATTATTGTAGCCAGAATTCAATGCATCATGCCTCTTGCTTTGCATATGTCTCCTGTGATGAACTTGATGAAAAGAACGACTTTCTTTATTACAAACATGTTTCGGTAGTGCTTACTGTCATCGTCAGTGCAACTAATTTACAAATTCTAATCAACATAGAGAACAAAGTTAACAATAGAGTTCTAAAGAGAACTTCAGATTTACATGCTTGCCGAAACATGTTTGTAAAAAAAGGCATTATTTTCATCAAGTTCATCAGCAAAATTTATTTCTAAGAGTATTTTCAAAAAAACCTCACGTGACTTTGTGATAAAACAACAAATTGGTACTGCTTCTAATTTTATTGGTTTGAATTTTCAAAAACAAGATTGTATCTTTTTTGTCCATTCATTTTAACCATGGGTGATTCCTGAAAAGCCTAAGTCAGTGATTCCACGTTCTTAACGACCGATTCCTTGTTTGTAGCCTTCGGAAAATACACGTTTGTAACTATCAAATTTGATAACATCTTCGACTACAGATAGTTTCGAGTGGTTCGTTTGTCTGATCAATTCCAATCTTCGATTTACTAAATGTCTTACTTGCAAATAAATTTGGGCCAAAGGAGTCAATAGTGAAACAAACGGTTCCGTTTACTAGGTAATGATAAAATAATTTACTAATGTTTCCCTTACTTGAATGGCAGCATCCCTTGCTCTCTGCAGGGCGCTTTCTGCATCAGCAAGTCTTCCCTCCAACGCCTCCATCTCTGCGTCATTCTATAAAATACATAAAGTAGTCTGTAACTTGTACTTCATTACAAAAATGTTCAGACCTTAAATTTCGGACAAGGTTTTTTTGGCCTTTTTTACCATAAATATCGGAGAAATGACGACACTTAAATGCATATAAAAACATTCTTCAATTTATCAATAAAACTCAACTGATTTACAAGCAACGCCAAAAAAACGAGGCCACTGTTGCTTCAGTCTGCTACTTTTTGTGTCATTGACGCACTCAGTTGTGCTTTCTCAATCTAATTCTAAGCTTGATCAAACGCTTGTAACATGCTCATAATTAAGTCACTTCTTCTATAATGGAGGTAAACATCCGAAGAATGTGACACCAAGCGTTCAAACTTGCGATATTAAGTTATCAAATAAGTTGAAGTATTTTTCAAAGTATTTCGGACATTTTAATGTTGAGGAATTATTATTTTTTGGCAGTTAAAAATTTACGGACCTTTTATTTGTCCGAATAATTAATCGTCTGAATATTTTCTTAATTAAAGTACGAAGCGTATGACAAAAAAAATCCAAAACTGTTCTTTAAAGAAAGAAAACCCGCTAAAGGTATTTTCGATCACGACCCTCAATGCGTTTAACACCCACAAAAAGTGGGTCAATCGTTTTGGAAGATATATAGAAGATTTTCAGTTATTTTTGTTAATGAACCAAATTTTAATAAATTCTTAAAAAATTTATTTAAAAAAAGAATTTGTTTACAAAAAGAAAACCCGCTAATGGTCTTTTCGATCACGACCCACAGTGCGTTTAACACCCACAAAATGTGGGTCAATCGTTTTGGAAGAAATATAGAGGGGTTTCAGTCATTTTTGTTAATGAATCAAAATTTAATAAATTCTTAAAAAATTTTTAAAAATTTAAATTTGTTAAATTGATTGGAGGTTTGTGAAAAAGGTTTATTTGTTGCATGCCTCAAAGTTGTCTCGATTTGAAAAGGTTTGTTTGCAGGCTTAAGTCATCTGAAATTTGGGAAATTCCTCTGTTGAAAATAACATTAGAAATAATAACAACATCAACAACTGTAATAATAAAATGATGATAATGATAATAATAACAATAATAATAATAATAATAATAATAATAAATAGCTCATGTTCCATCCAAAGCAAAAAAGGAAAGTTTCGATAGCAACCAGGTTCGACAAACTTAAAATCCACGCGTCACTTTATTGCATTCTGTCCGAATTCGCGTGCTGCGACTGGCCATTTTAAATCTAAAAAGCCGGCGTTTTTCTCTATAAGTATAACCATTAATTTTAAAAAAGATGTTTTTATTAGTCATTGACTCAATCTGTACCGAAAGTAACGGCTGCCTACTGTTTCCCATGACGCTTGCTCCACCATCACAACTGAAAAGTCCTGGTCATATGAGCTGAACAATCGATTAATATTAGGTAGGCAAAACATTTGGGAAGAATATGTACTTTATTAGTATTAAAATAGCAGGTGAATCGCGCTCTGATTGGTTCATCAAGCACCGAATATCCTGCGTTAGCATATACCCAACCAGCGAACAGTGTTTTTCGTGCGCTCTGATTGGTTCCTTAAACAGTGAATATTCGGGATATTCAATGGTTAGCGACCAAACAAAAACACAAACTGTGAATATCCAGGATATATAGAGCCAAATATCGACACTTTAAGTATATTCACAAACTTTTCTACTCGTGAATGGCCATGTAAACATGAAGAAAAATGAAAACTTCAACAAAGAAAATACATTTGCAGCATGGTTTGAGCAACAAAATGATTTAGCAGCAGCTATTGAAGGAAATGAATCGCACTGAACTGAACAAGTGTATCGAAAAATAATATTATGTATAGTGTCGGCAAGAAAACAAGATGGCAGACATTATAACAAGAAGTCTTTTATCTTAGTTCGTGAAAATTCTTAAATTTTTTGAAATTAATTATTTCCAAAAGTGCTATTCACCTGCTATTTTAATACTAAAACATTTATCCCCCTCAGTGTCGGTGCCTAGCGATAGATATTTAATATCAAAAGCAAAACTGCCGGTATTTTAAAAAAAAGCAAAGGTAGATTCTGTTCAGTATTCGTTCTATCGATAAATATCGGTTTAAATTCGAAGGTACTAAACTGGTTGGTTTCAACTATTCTACTAAAACAGTTAAACTACTCGTCGCTTCGCGTTTCGTTGGTTGTTGACTCATAGAAATTCTGCTTCATAGTTCCTGTTGTTAATTAGTACTCATGACGCTGTCTGACTTGGCAACGTTTCTCGCAGACTGTCAGGCAATTATTATACAAAACAAAACAATAAACAACAGGAAATAAACTGATTATTTCAAACTTGTGCATGTTGGCGCTATAAATACTACTCACTTTTATTTAAGACTTCGCGAGTTATTGAGAATTTCTTAATACAATTCAACTTGGCTGGAGTTAAACGTTCGTGTTCTCTTAAAAAACGAGTGGCGACTTTAATCTAGTTGTGTGACATAACATGTAAATTATCACAACAAACAAGAATATCGGCTTACTATAATAGCGCCTCGGAATTTCCGAAAATTTTCCCTTTTTTTCGATAAAGTGGTGAAACCTAGCAGATCCTCGCAGTTTACAAAAGTGGTCTGCCAAATATCAGAGAAGTAGACATAATTTCAAGAGTTAGCTGAAAAGAAGACTTTCGTGAAAGATAAGACTATGCACACACATCTCCATTGCCTTCGAAACAGTTCGTGTGTCATCTTGAACGGTCGTACACCACGTAGCAAAGCTTTTTCATTAACAGCATCAAAATTTGAGTTCTGAAATTGCGCTTAAATATAAGAGTACCATCTTCGTCGTCGCTTCACACAGTCTAGCACGTGATTTCTATAACTTTGAAAAACGTTGATTTTTTTGCAAGAATTACTTAGTTTATCGCAACATCAAAGTTTTTGCGAAAACGCTCTCATCTTGGTCTATAAAATACATTTCACTAGAAAAAGACATTGATTCCGTCTTCATCTGAACTTGCTAGCTACATCTACTTCCCAGAAAGTCTTTAAACAGTTCTTTGTAACAGTTTGCGGAAGAGGAAATTTAACAAGATCAATTTATTTCCAACTTTCTTTCCTTGCGGTTAAGTTCTTGAAATTGTAGTTCTTGTACATACCCGATTGAAAATATTAAACTACCACCGAAAAGATACTTATGTAAATTATCACATTTTTTCTTAGTTGTGGATCAAAGTTAATTTAACATGTTTGGTTCTTTTTTATACAGAATTCATGAAGTAAATATTCCGCAATTCTTTGACTCGATTACTTACAGCTTTTCGCTCTTTCTCCGATCCTCGCCTTTCTCTCTGTAAAGCTCCTAAGACATCGTTATAACGCTTCTGAAGCTGGGCAAGAACTCTCCCCAGTTCATCCCGGTCGTCGATTGGACTCCTTACTCTTATTACGCCTCTGTCAATGTCATCCTTTAGATCCCTTAACCTCTGTAACACTTCGCCTTTGTCCAACGCACCTTCCATCTGTTTGTTGAGTTCATTTTCTGCTTCTTCCAGACGTTGAGAAAGGGATGCATTGGCGGCCTGAACGTATCAAAGAATTGGGTTTGAATTTTCTTTAGTACGACTATCACCTTCTTTGCGCTACCTTAACCGGAATGTCATACTTGGCGATTCTTTGATACGAATAACATTTTGTCACGAATAAACAACATACAAGGTTCTGCGTTAAAAGTCTATATTAACAATATCAACGCTAATAACACAGTTTCTATAACCTAAGGAGTAGGGCATTTTCTCATCATTTTCACGAGCATACAAATGTACACTTTTTTCCGACCCCCCCCCCCCCCTCCCGATTTTCCTGTATGTTTCAGATGTTTAGCATTAATGTTTAGCATTTATATAGCGCTCTTTTCCATGTGGACATAATCAAAGGCGCTTAACAATGATTTACAGATGACCCTGGTATTGAGGGTTTTAGATAGTCCGCTATATACAGTACGGCTCACAGTAATGTTCAGCAAGAGTTGCCCTCAGTTAGTAGAAGACAGACCACAACATCGGGATCACCCAAGGAGATCGAGAGACTGGGCCTACGGTTTAACGTCCTTATCCGAGAAGACGGGAAGGTCTAACCGTTTGCAGATGTTA
>JAOBAT010025679.1:0-31468 GCA_026413305.1 Hydrozoanthus tunicans | reverse complement strand
CCCCTTCTCCCCCTCCCCCATTATCTTACTTTTTCACGGACTGTTACTTTTCTTTATGCATGCTGGCCAGACACAAAATCTGCCCAATTCCCAAGGGAGATGAGGAGAGAGATTAGAAAACTTATTTGCTTCCGGTTTGATATCTGATCACCCGGTGATGATAAACTGCCATCTTTTTGATGACACTGCACTTCTGTTCCTGCTATGTTCAACTGTTCAATAAATATTTGTTTGTGTTCTTTTACCAAGGCTTCACTCAGCTGCGGAAACAGCTCTTAAGCAAGAATTCCCGCCGACAAATATCAAATCGCTTATTTAGCGCCCTCGTTCAGCGTTGAAAAGCACCTCTCGGGGCCGGTCGCGACATTATAGCGTTTAGCCCCGGTAAATCTAGTCGACATTTCTCGCCTTTTACTTTTAGTTTGACTTTTAAACTTCATTTGATTTAATTTAAAACACACGTCCAGATCCTCTTTTCTTCTTAGTAGAGTTTTTAGCTGGTCGAATGACTTATCAAAATTATTTCTTCAAGGTCGTGTGTCGAATTGTGGCGTTACAACGCGAACAGACCTGTCGTCTTTTCCAAGCACAAAGAATTAGTAAGGATCAACTCCTGGCAACAAAAATTCAAAGAACGATCATTTCACAGTGCATTCTGCAAATAAAGAGTATTTAAACGCGCCCCAAATTGACTTTTCGAGAGCAAATTTCTTATCGTGTACCCGGGTAACGCCATCTGCACGTAATCCATATAATCTTTTTGCCCCTGAGCTGAGCGATCAACAATGCCAGCTGTGACAGAATATAGTGGGCCTTTTTACGCTCGGACGGAGACGCCCAACAAAACCTGAAAGTCTTTTTTTACAAAGTATTAGCAAAACAAAAGCCACAGAGTTGAGGCTTCGCTTTGAGAACGGCCACCTTCCTTCCTTTTTGACAACAGGAAACGGTCGAGGGCGCCCTGAATGTTGTTAGCGTGACGCGCAGGAGGATGGATGATTATTTGTGACAGCTTCGATGTAAAACGATGCGCTGTTTATTGTTCGATGTCTTCACACCCAAATTGACTGATAACACGCCCTAGATTTTCATTGGTCTTAGCTACATATTTTCACCAGACATTGCGTTATATCTATGAGCTTTCTGCCTTCTCTCGCTATTAGGCTCGAAAGCGTCTGCGTGCATGAACCTCTTTACATTGAAGAAGTCGGGCTGCGTGTTAAATCCACGCGAATTCTATCTTTTTTGCCCGCTGAAAAAACAATCCGCGGCATCTTTTACCCTTGTTTTGCCCTGCTGCGAACTATCAACAAACCATGGATCTCGTACGTAAACTAAGTTTTGGTAGTCTTTTCTTGACCATATTTTGACTCGTTGTCATTCAGTGTGATCTATCGTAGAAACATGAATAATACATGGTGATCACTGATTGGCCTACTGTATTGTTTGTAAACGGTTGTGAAAAACGGGCCTTGAATATATTTCATGGCTGCATAGTTTTCTTTAGGAGGTGTATCTGATATACTTCAAGAGGTTTTGGTTTAGGCTAGTTGTGAAAGCTTCACGTTTTGTTAACGCTCTTCGCCAAACTCTCCTTGCAGATGCCCGACACCGACCCAACTTCTGCTGATGCAGAATGGAAAAAAATCCAACAAAACACCTTTACGCGTTGGTGTAACGAACATTTGAAATGTGTAAACCAATACATTTACAATTTGGAGACAGACCTCTGCGACGGACTAAAGCTCATTGCACTTTTACAAGTCCTTTCGCACAAGAAGCTACCAAGACACACGAAGAAACCGGTTTTCAAGTCACAGAAAATTGAGAATGTCTCCATTGCACTGAAGTTCATTGAAGACGAGAATATTCGACTCGTAAACATAGGTAAGGCTTGCTAAATGCTATGGCACGTACCTCTGTATTTTGTACTTTTCAGTTTAATAAAACAGGAGAATAAGGAGAGCCATAATGGCTGCCACCAATAGTTTGGTAGCAGGTCAATCAAGTCGAGTAAGCAGAGCTGTATGCGAGTTTGTGGAAGCCGTTTGAATGCTCTCGCTGCTAATGTGAGCTGTGTAAATGGAGTCATTTAGAACTAATTTCGAGTTAATTTTATTGTTTTGTCGACACGCTTTTGGTCTCGTTTAAAGACACTACCAAGCGTAGCCACAGAATCGCTCAATAATTGAAAAACATTTTGGTTTCGAGGCGTTTGGAAAAATTTAGGCCAGTTAATTGATTGTTGCATTCTAAGATTACTACATTGCCATATTTAGACACAAGCAGGTTTGAGCGACTTCTCGATCTTATTCTGTGCATCTGTACACGAATTTCGATCGCAAGACAGGCTGTTTTGTACAGTCTTTTAGAAAGTTTGCATCTGGTTTAGTACATCATGTTAGATCATTTCTCTTTATACGTGCAAAATGCTAACGATATGTAAAATCTGTGAAGCACTGATACTGCTACGGAGTTTCGATGCGGCTGATATTTTAAACTCCCAATATGGGCGTTGACCCCACTAACTCACGCCAAGTTGCAAAGTACAAGTTTATTCTGTCCTGGTCAACAATTTATGAATTCTTTCTGATTTTGAATGTCCAAATACGGCAGAAACGATCGAAATGTCTGCTTCAATTTGCCAAGTTTTGCTACAAAATTAAACGTGGTTTCTCCATTTTGTAGCGAGATATTTTGTCTGTTTGCTTTTTGTCCCGAAGAGATATGAAGCGTAAAACATTCGAAATTCTACGTGCCCTTGCTTTAGCAAATGTACTTAGTACACAGTTAAAATTGGAAAAATAAAGAATATTCCAAAACAGACCAGCGCAAAAGGAAATATTCCGTGTAATATGGAAGGAGAATGTTTGATTACCTAAAGTTGGAACTCGCCTGAATTTCCAAACACTATCGATGTTTTAAACATCTCTGTCAGTTATGAATACAAACTACTTGAAAAGCAGACGCCATGCATTCATTCTTTCAAACCTTAATTGCCAGCACTTGGTGCAAATGAAACACCCTGCGTATAAATAAACACAAAACTACAAAAATGTTGTACTGTTTAAAATTACTTCTGCTCTGGTTTGTATCATGTCTCGTCAACAGTCCAGTGCAAGGCCTGGTCGTGGTTTAGACCGCTCTTTACATTCAAAAGATGCTAAAGAAAATCATGCTATAATTCAGCCAGACTTGAGAATTATGCTTTGTTTAAGACTTTGTGCAGTTAATACCCATGCATACTATTATCGTGTAACACGTTGTACGAAAGGTATGTTCCAGCAATATGCAATTTTTGGGCCTCCAAACGCTGCAGGTAGCTGTTGATCAAATCAACTAAAATAACAGCTTGACCAGACTAGAACTCCCACAGACGACGCTCTTTCATGCATTTACTCACTTATTTGTCAGCTGTCAAGCCATTAAGCTGTTGTTAGTGCCAAACACAGTTCGGAGTAAACTTTAGTACAGAAAACCTGTTTGTAAGACAAATATGTTTCTTGGCTGATTTATGCGCTACTGTTAAATTAATGAGAATGCAACTTGTAAACCTTCTGACAGAACTATGTTCTGGAACTTTCTTGAAATGTTAAAGCAACCTCAAACTTCCGATTTTGATTGAAAATGGCGGCCCAGTATATCGGTAATATCGTTCAATGTTTTAGCCTACAGTCACCCACTACGTTTGATTCTTTTGTGTTTCTCACTTATTGGTTAACGAACTGGCTTAAAGAACAATTAATCCACGATTACGAAATATTCCCACGGCTTCATTCTTCGTTTTATCTCTACATTGAGTTAGGAAACAACAATGTGTCGATAAAATGATAGCACGGTTTTTGTTTGATTGTTTTAGTTGATATCTGTCTATATTTGGTCAATATTTTTCAAAATTTCCTCTGTATTTGGAAACAAATAACTAGTTATTCTGTATGCACTCTTTATCCAAAAAATCTCACCATCTTCGAGAACAATCAAATTAAGGAATATATTGTTTTTCGCAAAAACGACACAATCTGTGTTTGTCCTCAAAGAAAGCGAAATCTTCTTTGGCGATCTTACTTTCTTTGAAAACATGAACAAAACATTTTAATTTTTCATTCCTGGACTGAAACATCTTATAAATCTAGTTATACGTTTTATGATCGAATATGACATTCGAAATGTAATCAAGAAAATATGCGAAATGAACTCTATGTTTTGATAACCATTTGTCCTTTATCAACAATAATATGGTAATAAGAATGGATATCTTAACTGAACAGAATGTTAACAACAATATCTTGAAGAAAACACTTTATGAATCTGATTGGACATTAAGTAGACTCAAAATTTAAATTTCAAATAAGATCAAAAACTTTTTAGCCACAAAAAATAGCAACCACTTCAGTTTATGTTACAGGGAGATGAGAGTATGGTGTTTTAACCACTAATGGCCACACAAACACTAAAGCCTCATCACTTTTAATGGAAAACATCTCATTGAAAAGGAATGAGCCTTCTTTGTTATGGAAAAGATATCCCTGAGAGACGTGATGCAAAAATGATTTGAATTTTCTAGATCCAATTGAGAGAATACTTAAATAAATTTTAGTGTTCTTAGTTAAAACTTAATGGCCACACAAACACTACAGCCTCATCACTTTTAATGGAAATTATCTCCTTGAAGAGGAATGAGCCTTCTTTGTATGGAAAAGATATCCCTGAGAGACATGTTACGAAAGTGATTCTTAGTTAAAACTTAGGTTTTGAGTATGTGAAAACGTATTCCTACTGCCTCCAGCAATTATAAACATTGACATATTAGTGCATATTTTTACAAGAAAACTGTTATACACAAATAACACAGAAATATAGTTAGAATGGTTTGAACAACTTGCCATAAGTTCATACACTGCTACAATGCCTCAGCTAAACTACAGAGCCTTCAGGCAAAAAGTCCACTAGAAGAAAGCTGGACTGACCCGCAGTTCAAAGGGACTTCCAGCATAATGAATTGCTAAGTTCACAGGGGAATAACTTTATTTTATTTTACCAAGAAATTGTTTGTCATGAGAAAGTCATGCACAGTTATGGGGATGGGGTTAAAGGGAACTAGTTAAATTTCTTCATTAACAAAGCTTTTATGCTAGAGTAAAGTTTGTCCATGAGTGGCAATGTTTTGCTTGTTAAACCAAGACTTCTTTTAATGTCAATTGTACAAGTTTTACTTTGTTAGGCCACAAATGTCTTTGTCGAAATCATGATTCAAAAATATAATTATGGTAGTCATCAATGTATGCGCTCTAAATACCAAAACTAGCAAAACAACTTGAAAAATCACTCACTGGAAAACAGAAAAATATTTTTTACCAATGTTATATCCAGCCACTGGAGGTACATATATAAAAGCCAAAGTAAATATTTTTTTTACTGGAAGGCAATGATTATCTTTACTAACCCA
The DNA here is from genome assembly GCA_026413305.1 of Hydrozoanthus tunicans. Classification (NCBI taxonomy): domain Eukaryota; kingdom Metazoa; phylum Cnidaria; class Anthozoa; order Zoantharia; family Hydrozoanthidae; genus Hydrozoanthus; species Hydrozoanthus tunicans. The sequence goes on along the minus strand of JAOBAT010025679.1, from coordinate 26,022 downwards.
ATTAAGCTTGTCAATCAAAACATGATATATATCTTGGAGTCAATTGTACTATAATTACAATCCTTAACAAATGAGTGAGATAAGTTTTTTCTACATCCCTCTTTTTTTTACCAAAAACAATAATATTTGTAGATATTAATTTGACCGCCTGGTTTCTAAAAAATTTATCCCAAAAATTATTATAAATGTTACTTTTCCTAACATTTTTTGTATCCAGTTGAGTAAAGTAAAATGTATTTAATATTTAACAATTTCATGTTTTACTGGAAGAGATTTGTTTTACAAATTTCCTTTCTTATTTATTTAAAAATATTGTATTATTTTTTGTAGTAATATTTCTATAATCATTTTATTTTGAATAAATTTAATTACGTGGTATGGTTGACAAAAGTTGGTCAATAAATAGCATTTTTCGGAAAGTCAGCCACAGCCTAAAGACTTGGAAAACATTAATTAGCTTTGTAATTAAACCCTTACTGGCCATACCAAGTCTTACAAATCAGATGGCCATCGATCCTCCACATTGGTAACTCTGAACAGTGCCATGTGCCATCTGCACCACTGAAACTAAGAGTAACAATAATTATTAAATTTTCAATCTTGAATCTTGCGATTCGCGCATTCTGATTGGTTCATTCAATCTCGGTTATCAGCTCATATTCGGAGTTCACCAAATATGGAAACTGACTGTAGTGTTTGCAAAGCCAAAAAATAGGTTCTGAATAAAATGTAGCTGTTATTTTTAAGTATGGAAGAGTTTAGAAAACTAATCAAATTTAATAAAACAATTATTCCATTCGCACTTGTTGTATATGAGATGATTTATAGCCAACTCGGCGCTACGCGCCTCGTCGGCTATTTACCATCTCATATCCAACGCGCGTTCTTGGAATTATTGTTAAATATTTACTGATGTGCTGTCAGTATCATACATTAGTTTTCTCAATTAAAGAAAAAATGTATAGAAATGAGATAAATTATATTTTTCTGCACTTGCATTTAAATCGACTCATTATAACCATTAAGTTATTTACATATATATATTCATTTCAGCTTGACAATGGCGTCAGTAAGATCCCGAAACATTGCTGTATAGTTTCGTTTATATTTTTGTTAACAAATTACAGAGTTAACAATTTTCTTACTTTTTTGTATTTTCCCTTTCAGATGCTAGTGACATTGTGAAAGGAAATTTGAAGCTTATTTTGGGCTTAATATGGACACTAATTCTGAAATACCAGATCAGTATGCCTTATATGGAAGAGGAGGAGGAAGGTGCACCCAAAATGACGCCCAAGCAAGCACTTCTGGCCTGGGTAAAGAGCAAAATGCCCGAATCTGTGCCTATGGATAACTTCACCAATCACTGGAATGATGGCCGAGCTATTGCCTGTCTTGTGGATTCTGTTGCACCTGGACTGTTACCAGAATGTGAGGACTTAGATCCAAAAGATGCACTGGCAAATGCAAAGAATGCTATGAAGCTGGCAGAGGATTGGTTGGGTGTGCCTCAGGTATGCAATGGAAACGACTATGTGGTTTATTAGTAAATGTCATTTTAAAATGCTATCACAGTCACTACCACCGACCAGTCTGAAATAGGGAAAAATTTGCTTAAGATTGAATTGAAGGAAGAAAATAAAGATACAAAGAGGGAATTAAATACATGTGTGTGGAAAAAGAATATCCAGGAAAATTTGTTTTTACAAAAGACAATTGTCAAATATGTTATGAAAGTCTAGATCAATGGACAAATTAGTTGATACTGAACTATAATTTATGTTTTTTTGCGAGATGCCTTGTACGTAGCAGCCATGTTTTTTATAAAAGATAGTACAACTGATTGATTATAATATCATCATTTAGTTAATTGTCCCAGTTACAAGAAAATGATAGGCAAAATACCTCTATATAATAACAATACCTCTAATATGTAAAACATTTTTTCTGGTTCCCTTGAACTTTATAACAAGTTTCAATTGATGAAAATAATATATACATAGATACATCAAATGAAACTTAGTACATATATATATAATATACTAAACAATATTATACATCAATTGAAACTTTTTATTTACAATATATATATATACATTGAAACTTGTTATTAAATTCCAGTGAACTAGAAAAATTGTTTTACATATTAGAGGATTGAAGTATTTTGCCATACATTTTCTTGTAATTGGGACAAAAAATTCGATATGATAATGAGGTGCTTGAATATGAATTAGTGAATACAAGAATATTTCAGAGGTTAATTCAACTGTACACTATAGTTAGAGATTGTCAATAACACTTTGGGTGTGTCAGATGGTGTGTTACCTTTAATTTTCTCTGGGTTCTAAATCGTTAGGTGCTGACTCCGGAGGATATGACAAACCCCAAAGTTGATGAGCTCAGTGTCATGACCTATGTATCCTACTTCCCTGAAGCCAAACTGAAGCCTGGAGCACCTCTGAAACCAAGGGTTCACCCCTCATCTAAAGTCTCGGCCAAAGGGCCTGGAGTAGAGCCTAAGGGTCTGGTTGTGAACAAACCAGCCACTTTCACTGTGTTTAGTCAAGGTGCTGGTCTTGGCAAACTGGGCGTCAAGGTGTTCGGTCCTAGTAAAGAAGAACTGGAAGTTTTTGTCACTGACAATGGTGATCACACATATTCCTGCCAATACTTTCCAACTGTAATTGGTAAGAAATAGTAATTACTATATTCAAGGGGAGCTATGCAGGGTAAAACAATTTTTTTTTGACATTGGGTGATGTTTTTAAAAATCTTCATCCATAGTTTGAACTTTGGAAGATCAGATCATGGTGGTAGTTTTTAAGAATAAATCACAATATTAAGAATTTTGGGGTTTTAGAGAAGTTTACTTGATAGCTAAATCCTTTCTTGAGCCCTAGAGGCTCATTTGGCTGGCACATTATAAATCCCTGATCTCTGTAGTGTTAAGCAGATAAGGGTTTTTGACTCCCTTGGATTGGACTCTAATACATTGCAGGTTAGTCCCCAGCAAAACTGGTAATCAGTTATACAGCTAAATTGACTGGAACAAAATGTCTTGCTCAAGGACATAACACATTGACCTGACTGGGGCTCAAACTCTCAACCCTAGGATTACTGAGACGAACACGCTAACCACTCGGCTACTGTGCTGCCAACTTAATACTTGATAGAGAGTCGCCAAACCATCCTTTAGTCAAAGCTGAACTTGTGCCAGGTCAGGGAGGATGGTTTGGAGGTCGTACTCTATTTTCTTCTCATTCAACAATCCATTTTGACTTCCACTATTCACCAAAAATGTTACCCATAGCTAGTCAATTTCACCCCCAAGCCTCGTATTCAAGAAATAGGTGTGAGCATTTTGCATGAGCAAACCGCATTCACGTAGGAATTCTTTTCATAAATTTGTGTACGTTTTTGAAAATGTTCACACTTTCATGATTTGAAAGCAAGGCTTGGTGGTGTTTGACGTAAACATGCATAAGGTGTATTGCCCATAGCCCCCCCTTAATGTGAAAATGACTGTTATATTTTTATCTTCAACCCCAAACTAAACCATGATGCCAACCTATCCCCCAAGGGGGGTGCAGATAAGGATTTCTCTGAGACCAGCATTGAATCTTTTTTAGTTTTGTGAGCAAGGGAAGGATTAAAGAGATCTGACAGCTTTAATGTACCTTTTGTGTTTATCAAGGGAACAATATTAGTATGATAAAAACTTTATTTGTGAGTCTTAAAAGCTGCTTTGATATTTTTAAACTGTTATTTACCATTTTCTTGTTATTATTAACTAGGCAAATATGATGTACATGTCAAGTGGAATGGCCGTCACATCCCAAAAAGTCCATTCCGAGTCCAAGTAGATTCTGATTTGGATGCGAGGAAGGCATATGCTACAGGGCCAGGTCTTGAACCAACAGGGGTGGTAGCTGGGAAGTACACAGATTTCCGTGTGTTTACAAAAGGTGCAGGTGAAGGAAAGGTCACTGTCAAAGTGATTGACCCGCGAGGTGGTGAAGATGTTGATGTCATTATTGAAGAACAAGAAAATAGTGAATACTTTGTTGAATACCAACCAGTAAATGCTGGTAAACACACAATCAAAGTCATGTTTGGTGGACAGCCAATCAAGGGTAGCCCTTTCCATGTAAATGTTGCACCTCCAAGAGTTGAGCCAGTTCCAGGAAGAGTGAGAGTTTATGGGGCTGGTAAGTGTGGTCGTTATTGGTTCTGCCTTAGGCACAAATTTAAAGGTGTTAAGGGGTGAGGGTGAGGGTGAGAGTTTAATTGCACCTCGATGGGAAAGGTGAGTTGACATCTGAAATTCACATTTAATTTTGTTTTAGATTGTTATAAATCTCTGTTGGTGTAAGATGAGCCAATTTTGAAATCCTGCGAGCAGTCTCTTAATTTCTTTCCTCTGAACCAGTTGAATTTAAAATTTGTATAGCAAGTACAAAAAAGAGAATATTAGCAGTCTAAAGCCAATCTGGATATTAATTAAATTTCACAAAAAAATGGTGCTAATATTTATTTGTCCACCCAAATATCAGTTTGAGATTATTTGTATTGAAGTTTTTTTTAACTTTAAATTATCAACTTTTATTTCTTAACCTTAGTTTTTCAAATTTCAACTGTTACTGACATAAAGCTATGTCAACAAAGTTTGTAGTTTTGACAAAGATGTGTTAAAGAAAATGCAAGGAAGAACAAAGATCAGTGTTAAAGAAAACATTCTTTTTTTATAAAATGTTCAATGGTGACAATTTATGATGATATTAAATAATTTAAGATAATACCATCTTTAAAAAAATTTTGTACTCTGTTTGTATTTACTGATGATCTTATGTCAAATGAACAAAGATTTAAAGTCACATTTTCTAATCGGCAAATACTAGGTGTTGAACCAACTGGCCTTAAAGCTGGCTACAGAGCACCATTCACTGTCGATGCCAAGGGTGCAGGGGATGGAGAACTGGATGTGTTTGTTGAAGGGCCAAACGGAGAAGAGAAGGTTGATATCAAGAGCCATGCAGATGGCACTTTTGCTTGCACATATTTCCCGCAGAAATTCGGAAAATATATTGTAACCGTTACATGGAGTGGTGTGCAAGTTCCCAACAGTCCCTTCCATGTCAAAGTTGGACCATCTGTTGATCCTAGAAAGATAAAGGCATATGGACCTGGATTGGAGAGTGGTATGTTTTAGTACTTTGAATATTTACAAATTAATTTTTAAGCCTGCTAGAAATATGGTGACAAATAAATAATTAACAATGTGCTGCAATGGAAGACTAAGCTGTTTGATTGTTTGAATATGTTTTACATAGTTTAAGGATACACAGGGTGTGATTGTGTTGAAAAAAATACATAATTACTCAGTCATCTTCTCACCTTCAAACAGTGCCTCAGGTTTGTACATTTGCCCTCTGTCCCATTACTTTACAGATTTTTAAGTAAAAAAAAATATAAACAAACTGCAACACTTAACCAGGCTTCCAAAACAAAGCAAGGCACGGTTTTTAATTAAATTCATACTGAGCTAGTGGTAATAACATTTGAAAAAATGCATTTTACGGCTGTTATATAAATTATATTTTGGTGTAGGGCATTGGTTCTGCACAACTTGACAAGATTTTTTTTTAAACTCTGAATTGTTAGTCTTATTATTGTTATTATTGTAATTATTACTAATAAGTATTAAGTTCTTATTTATTAGTATTATTATCATATAAATATTATAAACATTTTAATTAGTAAATCCCATGTGTTATAGCATAAGACTGCTGAAAAAAATTACACCCTCAATATATTGGGGTTTTGAATTGAGGCAGATATATATAGTAAGTGCAGGTATTGAGATGTTGGTTGATACTCTGTAAGAGTGATAATGATGGTAATGAAAAAAATTCTAACCTGCTTTTTGTTTTACTGCTAAAGGTGTGGCTGGCAAACCAGCTCATTTCACAGTTGAGACCAAAGGAGCAGGTGTAGACAGTCTGGGCTTTGCAATTGAAGGACCATCCCAGGCAGAAATCAAATGTGTTGATAAGGGCGACGGTATCTGTGAGGTCACGTACTTCCCAACCCAGCCGGGTAAATATGCTGTTCATGTGACATGCGCAGAAGAAGATATCCAAAACAGCCCTTTCATGGTACCAATATCCCCACCTGGAGATGCGAGCTTGTGTTATGCTGAGGGACCTGGCCTAGAACCTGAAGGGGTGGTTGCAGGTTTGTTGATCATTACTGCAAACGAGGCTTGTAAATTTTGTATTTTGGTTGGTCGAGAAACTTCTGTGAAAGTGAAAATGCGTCTGTCAAAGTTTTGAATATCATTGACAATTCTTATTTCAGATTTAAAATCAAGTTTTTAATGAATTCAAACTAAACAACATTACCTGTAAATCAGAATTCAAAGATAATTCAGCCAAAATCGAAGAGAAATAAACTATCAGTGCAAAATAGAACGAAAATGCTTACTGATCGTTTGTTAATCGTATCTCGAGTTAATAATTAAATCAAAATTTTTGAACGGACTGAAACTCCGATCTAGTGTTTGTGGTAAGTGAAATGTTTAACAGTTTGTGAAACAAACAAACTCACCTTATTTCTTTTAAACTTTTCAGGTGCCCCTGCAGAATTTAAAGTCTTCACAAAGCAGGAACCAGATCAGGGAGAAGTTGAAGTGAAGGTCGTAGATTCACAAGGCAAGAAAGCGCACTGCGAGGTGACTAACAACAAAGACGGAACATACAATGTCGTATACTACCCAACAGGCACCGGCAAATACACGATTACAATTACCTTCAATGGCGTACAGATTCCCAAGAGTCCCTTCAAAGTAAACGTTTGCCAGACGAACTCTGCAAAATGCAAAGCGTACGGCCCAGGTTTAGAAAAAGGATACGTTGGGCAGTCAAACGACTTCAAGATCGAGACGAAGGGTGCTGGAGAGGGGGGACTGGGTCTAACAATCGAGGGACCCTCCGAAGCGAAAATTGAATGCAAAGACAATGGAGACGGGTCGTGCGATGTGCATTACTGGCCAACTGACCCAGGCGACTACAACATTAACATTTTGTTCGCTGACAAGCATATACCGGGTAGTCCATTTAAGGCCAAGATTAAATACCCGTTCGATGCATCGAAGGTGAAGGTTGAGGGACCTGGTATCGAGCCCGGGGTGAGGGTTGATGAGCCAGCAGACATCGATGTGGATACGAGGTTTGCCGGGGAGGCGGACCTTAAGGTCGAAGTTGTGGACGATTTGAATAAACCTGTGAAAGTTGAAATTGACGAGGAGGAAGAAGAGGGCGTGTCTGCTGTCGCGTATTACCCGAAGAAACAAGGTACAGATTAGACCACTTCAAAAAAATCGGTTTTTCATAAAATTTCACAAAATTCAGTGAGGGTGGGCGGCGTATTTTTTAGGATTTAATACTTTTCTGAACTACCAAGTCAGTTTGAGAACAAATTTTCACCACTTACTACCAAACTTAGTTATAGTACGGTCCATATTACAATACAAACCAATAATCGTGTATTAATTTTTATAAGCACGATTCTTCGTTTATTATGTTCTAGAATTCAAAACTCTACGTTGCTTGGTCACTGACAAGGCATACTGGGACTCAAGTGTTGTAATATGCCGCTGGTCGAACTGTTTAATTTCTCACTCTGTCTGACAACACATACCGGTACTGAAATGTCTTAACATGCGGCCGGCCGAACTGTTTCTCACTCCGTCTGACAACACATACCGGGACTGAAATGTCTTAACATGCGGCCGGTCGAACTGTTTCTCACTCTGTTTGACAACACATACTGGGACTCAAGTGTTGTAATTTGCCGCCGGCCGAACTGTTTCTCACTCAGTCTTTCTCACTCACGTTTCTCCACAGGGAAAAAAAATTCTCGGTTTTTCGTTATAAAGCTAAGCTAAATCCTTTCTCGAGCCCAAGTGGCTCATAGGGCCGGCCCTTATCTCCGTTTTCCGTAATGTTAAGCGGATTAGAGTCTTTGACCCCCCTGGACAGAATACTATTCTATCGCAGGTTAGCCCCCAACAGAACTGGTTCTCACTTATACAGCTGAGTCGACTGAAACAAAGTCGGGTAAAGTGTCTTGTTCAAGGACACAACACAGTGGTCTGACCGGGGCTCGAACTCGCGACCCTATAGAATTACGAGTCGAACACGCTAACCGCTCGGCCACTGCGCCGCCTTTTTCGTCATTTATTTCCTTTATTTAACAAATTTAAGAAAGATAATGCGCAATGCGCTGGCAAAAGTCAGTGCGTGCGCAGATGATAAACCAAATGAAGTAACAAAAAAAGATGTATTGACAATGCTAAGACTACTACTGATCGTTGATGATGATTGAATGCAGCACAAGGAGAGTAATGTTGACGGTTATGACGGTAGTTAGATAGTTAACGTTTTCTAGCGTTGTTGCTCTTGCTATTTGTTTTACCATACGAGATGAGAAATCGCTTCAAAAGTATGTCGAAAAACTCCCCACAGGACCCCACAAAGTGAATGTCAAGTACGGAGGAGTGCATGTGCCGGGGAGTCCGTTCAAAGTAAAGGTCGGTCCTAGGTCTGAGCCCGGAAAGGTTAAGGTTGCGGGACCTGGTGTCGAGCCAACAGGTGTGAAAGCGGGCAAGCCAACGTGGTTTACCATCGATACTGAGAAAGCTGGCAAGGGAGATATTCACGTTGGAGTCGAACCAGACGGTATGTGGTTGTCGTGACTTCTCTCCTTAGCTTTTCCTTTCCTCCTGTTTACCTACCTTCCCATTTTTCCTCTTCTCCCCTTTCTCAACCCCTCCTCGTTTCTTCCCCTCCCCTTTGTCCTCCCTTCCTCTTTCTCCTCCTTTACTCTATGTCTTCCTGCTCTCTTTTTCTCCGTCCCCTTTCTCCTGTTGCCCCCCTTCTCCCGCCGTCCTCTTTCTCTTCCCCTCCCCTTTCTCCTCCCCCATTTCTCTTCCCCCCTCTTTGAAGGTTTTGTTTGTGCGTTCGAGTAAAGGGAAAGGTTTGCAAGGGGCTCCAACATCTTAGCTAAAAATAGAACACTCCCTCCTTGCCATACAGGCCGTGGTGCTAAGCCAGTCAAGGAAATCACTGTAACGGAAGAAAGCAAGGACCACTACAAGTGCGAATACGTGGCCCCTGCAGACGGTAACTATAAAGTGGATGTGAAGTTTGATGGTAAACCAGTCCAAGGAAGCCCGTACAAGATCAAAGTGGCAAAAGGACACGATGCGAGCAAATGCAAAGCTCAAGGCGATGGACTGGAAACAGCTATCATTGATCAACTTGCAGAGTTTGATGTTGATTGCTCAAAAGCAGGTAATTAATTGAACGCTTGGTACTGTCAATGCAATTCTTAAAGTAAACAATGGTTTTAACCCTTATCTTGCTAAACTTTTTAAAATCAAAATCTTTAAATCTCAGCAAAATTACAAACTTGAATTTGTTGAAACAAGGAACATTTTCAAAATGTTCTTGTAAAGACAAAGAAAAGGAATAGCCACTTTGTAGATTTTCAAGCTATGGTTTTAAAATTAGTAAATTGTTATTTTTTGTTGAAACCATTACAAACTTGAGAATTTGTTGAAACAAGGAACATTTTCAAAATGTTCTTGTGAAAACAAAGAAAAGAAATATAGCCACTTTGTAGATTTTCAATCTATGGTTTTAAAAGTAGTTAATTGTTATTTTTTGTTGAAACCATTTTTAGCAATAGTTTCTCAACCACTGTTTCAGACAAAGTTTAATCAAAGTAGGATGTGTAGTTCTCGATAATTTTTTATCTTGGTTGTTGTAGGTGATGCTCCGTTGACTGCAACCATGAAGAACCCCTCCGGAGCCAAGACAGACACCCTGATAACTGACAACGAAGACGGAATCAAAGCCGTATCTTATACTCCGGTTGAAGAAGGCCCCCATACCCTAGACGTCAAATACGGAGGGGATCATATACCCGGTAGCCCTTTCAAGGTCAATGTACAACCACCCACAGACCCTACCAAGTGCAAAGCCTATGGTCCTGGTCTCGAGCACGCCTTTGTTGGCAAACAGGCCGATTTCACTGTAGAAACTCGTGGTGCGGGAGCGGGTGGGCTTGGTTTGGCTGTGGAAGGTCCATCGGAAGCCAAGCTGACCTGCACTGACAATGGGGACGGAACTTGCTCTGTCAAGTACGTTCCTACGGAAGTTGGCGATTACGACATTCACATCAAGTTTGCTGATGAACATATTCCAGGAAGTCCCTTCACAGCGAAGGTTACCCGGCCAGTGGATGCATCCAAGGTAAGAGATGAAGCGTGTGAGGTTTTGGCCAACTTTATAGGTCTCCTCACTGTACGACATTCTTGGTCTCAAATAAAGCTTTTATAAGTCCATGTCCGAATCAACTGCACGAATGTGATATTTCTGCGCATATAGCTAACGCTAATCAATTCATTTTGATCAGTTTTGCGGTTTGAGTTTCCCGCGCGCCGCCAATTTGAGATATGACGTACATTGGTTGAAGTGCCAGACCTTTCGTTCATTGGTAATGTATTCATCGAGAGTGGAGTCTGGTTCTGCAACCAAGAAGACCTAGAGCTTACAACGCTTAACAAGTTTGTCAAGTTTTATCGTTTTACGCCCATTAAAAAGAAAGTTAGGATTGGGGCACTCCGGGCTGTGACGAGCCAAAAAAGATTTTGTCAGATAGGGTTAAGCAAAAAAAGGCACGAAATTTGATGGCGACTGCTAGAGAACTATCTTTCTGGTTTTGTTTTTCCATTTTCTCTGCGTATAGAAAAACAAGTACCCGATGGGTACATGAGCAACATCAAATTCAAAACTTCGGACGTTAAAAACGAGCTGCAAAAATTTAAAGAACAAGGGACTTAAAAATCGAAAGTGAGCACTTTTAAACAGGAGAGGAGTGGGGTTCAGACAAGTGTCTCCCGAATGCAAGAGTGTATTTTGCGTTCGTTTTTCGTTGTTGACTCTGTGTTTTGTTTGTGTTTGATGTACAGGTTAAGTGCTACGGCCCTGGTGTTGATAAAGTGAACCCATTGTACTCCAAGTCGCCCCAAGAGTTTACAGTAGACACGTCTGAGGCCGGTGAAGCTCCACTCGACGTTATGGTGACTCCACCCACTGGGCCTGCAAGGAAACCTGACGAGGTCAAAGAGGTTGGAGAAGGTGTTTACAAAGTCAAGTATACACCGGAAGACGAAGGTGAATGGCGTGTCTAGTGAACCTGTTCAAGTTATCCTATGTAGTTAGAGGGAGATACAGGGTCAAGTAGGGGGGACCAGAAAGGATTTGTAAATTCAGATATTTTATCAAAAATTAAATGGAAAGCCAAGCCAAGCAGCTGTTTTAAAGTTGCAATATTTTAAGTTTACGTGAAACGTTTTTAAGAGGATTAAGTTTAACCTCTCAATTGATGCTTATTTTAGGCCGCTACCAAGTCGGTGTTAAGTACGGTGGTAAGGATGTGCCAAACAGCCCATTCCGCGTCCGAGCTGGCCCGCCGTATGATGCTAGCAAAGTCAAAGTATCGGGACCTGGTATCGAGGAAGCGATTGTGGACGAGCCTGCAGAGTTTGTGTGCGACTGTACAGAGGCTGGGGTTGCTCCTCTTTCAGGTGAGTGAATTTCAAAACCGAGAGAGTAGTAGTGCCGTAAGTACTACTACTAATATTGAATTACTACTGCTACAGCTTCTGCTGTTACTGCTACTGCTAGAACTACTACTACTATACTACTACTACTACTACTACTACTACCACTACTACTACTACTACTACTACTACTATTACTACTACTACTACTACTACTACTGCTACTTTTTTTTTCCCTACTTTGTTACTGTTATCGATAATTATGATTATGTATTTGTATTTTGTTGATGCATTTATATTACTCATATTTGTATTCGGAAAAAAAAAGTGCTTTGGCAATATGTAAAAGTTTTATATCATGGCAGTAAAGCTTTATTATTATTATTATTATTACTACTACTACTACTACTACTACTACTACTACTACTACTACAACTATGAACAACTACTACTACTACTGCAACTACTGCAACTACTACTGCAACTGCTACTACAACTACTGCTATTACTACTACTACTACTACTACTACTACTACTACTACTACTGCTACTACTACTACTACTACTGCTACTACTGCTACTACTACTACTACTACTGCGCCTATTACTACTACTGCTGCTATTACAACTGCTACTACTGCTGCTGTTATATTTCAGTACGAAAATTCCTGGCTACGTCCCTGTTATTGCTCCCTTTTGACTACTTGAAAATTCTTCAAAATCATTAGTCGAATGATAGTCATCCTTTCACTTAGACGAATTTCAGTCGCTAACATGCGAGTTTTCTTCCTCCCACTCGTACAGCAACCGTTACTCCACCTGGCGGTGCTACTCCAACTCCTTGCGTTGTCAAGGACAACGGGGATGGAACATTTACATGTGGTTGGAACCCGGATGTGCCTGGAAGACACAACATTGACGTGAAATACGGCGATAGACGAGTTCCCAAAAGCCCGTTCCGGGTGAACGTCAAACCATCTGGAGATGCATCTAAGGTAAAGGTCAAAGGATTGGGTCCCGATAATAGGCCAATAATTGGAAAGGAAAACGAGTTCCTCGTGGATGCAAAAGATGCTGGGAAAGGTATGTTTGTCCTAGATAATGAGAGCATGAAGATATTCGTATTTATGGCTAACTCGCACTCCCGGCCACTCGAACCTTGTTCACAACTTTTTCCCGCTTTTATTGTAAGTTCAAAATGTTGTAAATATAGAGTGAAGCCTTGCCACTGGAAAAGAGGATTAAATCAAGTTTCGCCGATCTAAAGCATCAACGAAGAACACCTTTAACTCGCGCAAAGGAAAAAGAAATATCTCTGATCTCGGTGGGATTCGAACTTTTAACCTACGAAACGGATAGATCAACGGCGCTCTCACCGACTGAGCTGGTGCCTGCAGGTTCAGCTGGGAGTTTGGTCATGGGATTTTAAGGACGGTTGGGCTTGGCCCTAGCCTAGAAACAACCAAATAGTGTTGTCCTTGATTCACCACTATTGGTTATACTATTGTCAGTCAACGGTTTGCCAAAGAATGTAATGTTTTTAATTTTGTTCAAGAATCCATTTCCATCCGACAGTTTGAAGAAATATAACAGAAACGTTAACCCGAAAAACGCCATGTTTGTGGTTCACGAGATTTGTGAAACACAAAACAAGAGTGATGGTCGTATATTTCGACTTTAATTAAAAAAGTCATCATCAGAGTGAAAAGCAGTTACAACAAGATACCAATTAACAGATGGGTTATGAGCTTGTTAGTATACTAAAGATGCTTAAGAATTTAGAAAAGTTTGAGTTTCCTAGAAGCTTTTAATCCAGTAAAGGGTGGAAGGATTTGAAATCCAGCGCTCTTAGTATTCCAATTCCTAGACTTATCAGTAATAGTGATATTTGGCGTACTAAATATGAAAATTACGGGTATCAATGTCTGTGGGTTTACTAGATAAATGAGGACGGTCAGAAAACAAAGACGGATAGAAAGAATGTAAATTTTTCAAGTGTTTAGTATTAGGACAGGTGTTGCGATGGCAACTAACTTATTCTAACACAAGTGCTTTTTTGGAAATGCCGTTTTTTTTATCGGAATTCTTTCGTCATACCTCGCTTCAAAATTAAATATAATACACAATTCGAGACCAAGTGTGTTATCCAAAAAATTATTTTACCACAAGTCACAGTAATAACTATTTTAGATGTTTTCTATCAACTGGAAAACGGCAAATGATTGAGGTAATGGTCTGGTAATCCTTTATCCTGAACAGATGAATAGACCAATTTCGATCTTTTAAAATTCTTTCTTGGATACGAGGCTCAGGGGAATAAACAAAAGAAAGAGGTTATTCATTTTTTGATGCGAATGCGATTTCTTTTTTTTTTCGTATCCAAGTAAGAATTTTAAAATATCAAAATTGGTCTGTTACAATCAAAATGTTTCTCCTTTAGGAATAATTAACCAACATCTAAGGCGCCTTATGCAAAAATAGAGATTTACCGGTTAGGTTTCAGTAAAAATAAAGTTGAGTTATCTTTTCGATTGCATCCGATCCCTCTTAAGTCTGAAGTAGCCGTTTGTTGTGATTCAAGCAGTAATTACAGATGTCATGAGACTGAAGATTGTAAAATGGTCTGTTGCATTTACAATTTTTCAGGAAAGCCTACATGTACCATGAAAACGCCAAACAGAAAAGAGGTGCCTGTGGAAGTTATTGACAATGGTGACCAGACATACACGTGTAAATTTGTACCGACCGAAGAAGGACGCCACCCTGTTGATGTTAAGTTTGGCGGCGAGCCTGTTCCAGGAAGTCCGTTTACCACCCGTCCAAAGCATGGAAAAGATGTTAGTAAAGTAAAATGTGCTCCGAAAGACGATCAAAAGCCAGTTGTCGAAGAGGAAGTTTGTTATGAAGTAGACGCAAGGCCAATTGAAAGGTAAGTTGTCAAAACTTCAGTTGCCAAAGCCTCCAACAACAGGCAACCACCTGTCTTTGGTCGCCTTCTAATGTAAACATGTTTTACGGGCGGGGCGTAAAAATCCGTTTTTGTTGCAGCATACCAGGTGAAGGTGTCGTTACTGGTGCCCTCACCACCCCTGACGGGGACCGAGTGCCAGTTCAAGTGAAAAATAATAAGGATGGGACCTATGATGTGCTATCCACGCCAAAGCAACCTGGACCTCACAAGTTGGATGTTAAGTATGATGACATACCCATTCCTGGCAGCCCCTTCAAGTATGACGCAGTTGAAGGAGGACCCGACAGGGTAAAGTGCTTTGGACCGGGTGAGTAATTATGTTCCACTTCTGTTTTCCATGGACTCGTTTATTTTATATAGATTTACAACGATAAACAGGAGGTTCGGCTATAAACTTGATAGCCTCACCTACTTTCTTACTCAAAAATTTCAAACCTGCTTTACAAAATAGCGGTCGAAGTGGACTTCCCTCTGTAAAGGAGTAATTTTTTTTTTTACTATTTAAACCGCTTCACACCGTACAGCAGATGCTGACTCGAAGACGCTAAATGATAACTTAAAGTATGAAGCTCCTGGGACCATCCCCTTTGTGTCTAGAAAACGTGGATTTAGCCATTTTTAGCCTAAGCCAGATTATAAACAGCTTATTTCTTCTTTTATAACTGGTAAAAAATCATTTGACAATGAGAAAAATGGGTTTAAATAACAACAAACGACCAAAGGACGAAAAACAAAATTAGACTGAACTGGTAAAGTGACAGTTGTGCAATACCTTATTTGAAGTATTTTGAGCGGGACAGATTTAATGCGTTACAAAGGATCTTACAGTTCTTGAAAATCATAAAATGATTGAAGTTAACAGAAAATGATAGATCTTGAATGTCCATAGAAGCTGATTGAGCTCCTTGATTTTCTTGAACTTAAAAAATGTTCTAAGCTCACTAGCAGAACACTTCATAGGGCAAGTCAGTTCATTATATTACGTACACAAATAATCGGTGTTTGAACTTTAAGGAGGACATCAGTTCTCGACTAAAAGCATTATATTTTGCAACCTCTTGTAACAACTGCTTGTCATGTTCTGGTTTAGATCCACACAACGTCTTACCATTTCAAAACCAAGTCAGAATTGGGACCAAAATTATTTTGATTTGTTCTGATCATTGTTTGTGTATTGTGATTAGTAAATCATTGATGTATTTTTTTCGCCTTCGTACACAAAGTTAAAAAGGTTTTAAAATGCAAGTCTACAAGTAACCTGTCAAAACTTTCCCATAGAAATTTAAAACAAAAATGTTCACGTTCAGGGTTTGTTCAACTTAAAACAAAGCATTTTTTTACAGTCTTTGTATTTTCTTTTCCGGTTTGCTGGCAACCTAACCTGCCTGTGTGCACTAACTATAATCTGATCTGATCTGTTACAGGTTTGGAGAAAGGCTTAGTCCACCAACCGTGCGAGTTTACTGTAGTCACTAAGAGTGCTGGCCCAGGAGGTCTCTCTCTGGCAATCGAAGGTCCAAGCAAAGCAGAGATCCTTTGTACAGACAATGGCGACGGCTCTTGCAACGTTAAATACGTTCCTGAAGAACCTGGTAAGATTCTCATCTCATTTTCTTCTCTTTTCCCTTTTTCTTTTCTCTCGGCTCGCTATTCCATTTACTCTGCAGAGCTGTTCAACGAGTTTGCTGTACAAAAGCACCTTTTAGGATCAGTTCATGTAAATTATGCTGGAAACATATATTTGTCGAGACGGTTATTAATTTTGTCCCTATGTTTGTTTTTAATAATAAGAAAATGTAATTGTTTTCTATATCCCCACACTGTAGTTTTTGATGATTTTGTGGTGACAGTGTGACGGAATTAGCAGTTTCTTTAGAACACCTTTCCACGTATTATATAGATAGGAGAACTGATAATACAGTGAAATCCCGGTTTAACGATATTCCCGGTATAACGATAAACATTCGTTTCCCCGGCAAAAGTTATAGTAAACTGTATGGGGCAGAACCCCGGTATAACGATATTCGGTTTAACGATACTCCCGGTTTAACGATCGAGACTTTTTACCCCGAGAGCAAAATCTTTCCCGGTATAACGATAAAATAAACGTGACAGATCACAGCAAACGCTGGTTTTATAACAAAACAAAAAACTATCAATGCTTCTCTCAACAACCATTGTTGTTGCTTACGCTCCAGCAGCCATGAATACTGATTGATGTGTTTAAACCGCTTTATAAATCATTGTTTATCTGCCTTTTAACAGTTCCCTTAATTTTAACATTTTGAACATAGAGTAAAAATGCGTACGTCACCTTTTTCCCGGTATAACGATATTTTTAGAAATTTTCCCACAATATCCTTATACCGGGAATCTCGGTACAACGATATCCCGGTTTAACGATATAATTTTGACGCCCCCTTGGCATATCGTTAAACCGGGATTCCACTGTAGTGCTTTCAACCGTGAAGACCCTTTATTTCTCTTATTTTTGTTGTTTTAGTGTTGTTCGTTGTTCCTCTTAAGGTTTCCATTGTTTTATTTTCGTAGGTGACTACCACATAATTGTTAAGTACAATGACGAGCATGTACCGGGAAGCCCTTTCATTGCAAATATTTATTCTAGTCCCGACGAAATAGATGCAGCAAAGCCACGCCCAACAGTCGGAAAGCCATGTGACGTCGGTTTGGACATTCCGAGCATAAAGTCACCAAGAGACTTAGAGAAACTAAAAGCCACCCTTAAGAGACCAAACAGCAAGAAAGAAGAACCAATAGAACTTCGTTTGGCCGACGATGGCTCCCCAGTTGTTAGTTTCACTCCCCATGAACCAGGCGAGCATTTAATACACGTAAAGAAGTATGGCCGAGATGTTGAAAACAGCCCGTTCTCGGTTATGGTAGGAGCTGAAGAGGAAGAAATAATTGCCCCAGTTATTCAAGAAGGGGTTCAATCGATGCCAGATTGGCCGGAAGATGAAACCGGTCCAAAGGTAGGAAGTCCTTGTGACGTAGCACTGGATATTCCTGAAGTTGTCACACCACAAGACCTTAAAAACCTCAAGGCTACACTCAAGAGACCAAGCAGTGACCGCGAAGAACCAGTTGATCTACGCATTAACGACGACGGTTCTCCAAGTGTTACTTTTACACCTCGTGAACCCGGAAAGCATTTGCTCCATGTTAGAAAACACGGTCGTGATATTCCAGGAAGTCCGTTTCCCATTATGGTTGTTGATGATGATGTCAAATCGAAGCCGAAGGTTGGCCAACCTTGCGATGTGAAACTGCCAGAATCCGTGTCTCCAAAAGATCTGAAAAACCTGAAGGCGACGCTTAAGAGACCTAAGAGCGACCGAGAAGAACCAATCGACCTTCGCCTCGCTGACGATGGATCACCTATTGTTAACTTTACTCCGCACGAGACGGGTAAGCATTTGATTCACGTGAGGAAGTTTGGTCGTGATATTGAGGGCAGTCCGTTTACAGTCATGGTGGGTGAAGACGAAGACAAAATTCTTCCAACTGTAAACCAGCCTTGTGATACAGCTTTAGATCTCCCCGACGTCAAATCACCGGAAGATCTCAAGAACCTTAAAGCATCTATAAAAAGACCTAGCAGTGACCGTGAAGAACCAGTCGATCTTCATATGGGAAAAGACGGCCTACCGGTAGTTACTTTCACACCACGTGAACCAGGACTCCACGATCTTCATGTTAGGAAACATGGCCGCGATATACCAGGAAGCCCGTTCCCTATAATGGTTGGTGATGAAGATGTCAAATCCAAACCAAAGGTTGGTCAGCCATGCGATGTTGCACTAGACTTGCCCGATGTTGTATCTCCAAAAGATCTGAAAAACCTGAAGGCGACGCTTAAGAGACCTAAGAGCGACCGAGAAGAACCAATTGATCTTCGCCTTGCAGATGATGGATCACCTATTGTTACCTTTACTCCGCGCGAGCCGGGCAAGCATTTGATTCACGTGAGGAAGTTTGGTCGTGATGTTGAGAACAGTCCGTTTACAGTCATGGTGGGTGAAGACGAAGACAAAATTCTTCCAACTGTAAACCAGCCTTGTGATACAGCTTTAGATCTCCCCGACGTCAAATCACCGGAAGATCTCAAAAACCTCAAAGCATCTATAAAAAGACCTAGCAGTGACCGTGAAGAACCAGTCGATCTTCACATGGGAAAAGACGGCCTACCGGTAGTTACTTTCACACCACGTGAACCAGGCCTCCACGATCTTCATATTAGGAAACATGGCCGTGATATACCTGGAAGTCCGTTCCCTATAATGGTTGGTGATGAAGATGTCAAAGCCAAGCCAACATCGAACCAGCCCTGTGATGTTGCATTGGATCTTCCTGATTGTAAATTTCCAGAGGATCTTAAAGACCTTAAAGCAACTCTCAAGAGACCCAACAGTAACCGAGAAGAACCCGTTGATCTCCGTCTTTCTGACGACGGCACACCAATAGTTACTTTCACTCCGGAAGAACCAGGGGAGCACCTGATCCATGTTAGAAAACGAGGACGCGACGTCAAGAACAGTCCCTTTACTGTAATGGTTCAGGCACCTCGGTTGGGAGACGTTTACTCTGTAGGCCACACGTGTGATGTTGCTATTGATGCTCCAGGTATTAATTTACCGGAAGATATGGATAAGTTAACTGCTACGCTAAGAAGACCCGGTAGCAAGAGGGAAGAACCTGTAAAGCTGAAGATCAACCCCGACAACACCCTTGGTGTTTCTTTCATTCCACGTCAACCAGGAGAATATTTCTTGACAGTGAAGAAGTCCAACAAGCACATCCCTGGAAGCCCTTTCTCAATTTTAGTGGAGGCTGAAGAACCAATTGAAGCTGTTGGTTGTCCTGTTGACTACTGCTTCGACATTCCCGAGATCAATTTGCCCGATGATTTTGACAAACTTGAAGCTACCATCAAGAGACCATCGAGTGATAAGGAAGAACCAATCTCTCTGAAGCTTAACTCGGATGATACGCTCAGCTGTTCCTTTGTACCTAAAGAGGTTGGCATCCACCACATCAACATAAGAAAGTTTGGCCGCCATGTCACTGGAAGTCCATTTGCTGTCAAAGTGACCACGCCCGAAGCTGTCAGTCAGGTTGACCGACCCTATGGCATGGGACTTGACATCCCCGGAATCAACCTTCCAGAGGACTACCCGCTTCTTTCTGCTACCCTCAAAAGACCATCTAGTCCGAAAGAAGAGGAGCTTCGACTTCTGCTCAATGGAGACAACACCCTTGGAGTTGCCTTTACGCCTCGGGAGGTTGGTGAACACTTGATTCATGTGCGAAAGAATGGGCGTGACGTGGAAGGAAGTCCTTTCAGCGTCATGGTGGTCGGAAAAGAAAAAGTGGAGGAAGTGCATCCAGTTGGACGAACCTGTGACGTTGGCTTAGACATCCCCGGTGTCAATCTCCCTGAAGACTTCAAAAAACTAAAGGCTTCTCTTTTGAGACCGTCAAGCAAGAAGGAAGAACCCCTTAAACTAGACCTTAACCCTGACAACACGCTTGGTGTTTCCTTCGTTCCCAGAGAACCTGGAGAGCACAAAATCAGCGTCAAAAAAGACAACAAAGACGTTCCTGGCAGTCCGTTCTCAATCATGGTTGAGGCTGCTGAAGCTGTTAATGCTGTTGGAAAGCCTTGCGAATGCACCCTCGATATCCCCGGCATACGGCTACCTGAAGACTTGAAGATTCTTAAAGCTACTCTCAAGCGTCCTTCCGGCGACAAAGAAGAACCTGTAAAACTGAAGCTCAATTCTGATAACTCATTGAGTGTCTCCTTTGTACCTCGTGAACCAGGCGAGCATTTAATTAGCGTTAAAAAGTACGGCAAGCACGTGAGCGGTAGCCCGTTCTCTGTCATGGTAACAGCGCCCGAAGCTGACAACTCCATTGGGCGACCATGTGGCGTCGGTCTTGAGATCCCCGGATTGAGGCTACCAGAAGACTTCGACAGGCTTACTGGGACACTAAGAAGGCCAAACAGTACCCAAGAAGAACCGCTCAAACTGATCCTGAACTCCGACAACACGTTAAGTGTTTCCTTTGTGCCCCAAGAAACTGGAGAACACTTAGTAAGTGTAATGAAGGATGGAAAGCACGTGACCGGAAGTCCATTCTCAGTAATGGTTAGTGGACCAGGACCAGCCAATCCAAAGAAGGTTAAATGTTACGGACCAGGTGCGTAAAGAACCATTTACAGTCATTTTTTATACTACCTCGCTCTAAGTATTATAAGTTCCACTCTAACATAGAACACGTAACCTTCAAATAGTTATTTTGAGGCTTAAATTCCTTTACTACCTTGTCGTTGAACACCGAACGTTTATGGGTACGTTTTTTAACCCGCATTTTTACGACTTTAAATATTAAAAAATTCTTGATGGTTATGAACATTACTATTTTCATTCTGAATTTAAAGAGCTCTGCAAAATACCTTGAAAAAGCAAAAAAAAAACTGGGTTTTTGAAACCAAGTGATAACTGTGGATTGTAGTAAAAACATACTTAACATACTTTAAAATGACGTAAGTGATAATTTGTCACAGATTGAGTGCTTGAAAATCTATAACAATTTGTTGAGAACGGATGCTCTGAACCAAGATTACGGAGCTTGTGTCCGTAAAAGAGAGATGCCGTGAGCACCATATTTTGATATTTTTGCCTTGTGGAATTTAATTATTAAGTGCCATTCACTCTGTAGGACTGAGGACCGGAGTTGCAGACAAACCAGCCAAGTTCACAGTCAATACACGAGATGCTGGGTATGGAGGTCTGGGGCTTAGCATCGAAGGACCATCCAAGGCCGAGATAAACTGTGTAGACAACGAAGATGGCACTTGCAATGTGGACTACCTGCCTACGGAACCAGGAAAATATACAATTAATGTGAAGTTTGCAGACGAGCACGTGCCTGGAAGTCCGTTCACCGCAATGGTTAAACCACGTGGATCGGTAGAAGACGAAGATATTGTACCCGAGCGCACTTCGGAGGTGTTTGAAGATTTGGTTTCGTTCGGATCACCTGAAGCTCAGCCGCACGACTTCGTTTTTGATTTGAAGGGCTATAAAGTCAAAGACCTTAAGGTTACAGTAATTAGCCCCAAAGGCGAAACCTTAGACTCCGAAATCTTGGAAACAGGCGAAAACACCTACACTATCCGGTTTGTTCCAAAGGAAAGCGGCGAATACACAGTTAATGTCAAGCATCGAGGATCCCACATTCCAGGCAGTCCGTTCAAAGTTTACGTGGAAGCACCTGCTTGGGGTGGGGCTTCTAAATGCTTTGCTGCAGGCCCTGGACTTGAGAGAGGAGTGGTTGGCCATCCTGGACAGTTCACGGTCTGGACCCGTGATGCAGGTCCAGGAGGTCTTGCCGTTGCAGTTGAAGGCCCAGCGAAGGCAGAGATACAGTGTAAAGACAATGGCGACGGATCCTGTGATATCACCTATCTCCCCACCGCACCCGGAGAACATACCATCCATATTCGGTTTGCAGATGAGAATATCCCTGACAGCCCGTACAAGGTCTATGTTTACCCCGAGCTAGAAGATCGCTTCCGTGATCTAAATGTCTCTGACCTCTCAGAAACAGGTTTAAAGGTTGGTCAACCGGCTTCGTTCTCCGTTCAAACTAACGCCCCCGTAGGAAAAGTTACAGCTTCTGTGATTGCACCATCTGGAAGTGAAACACCTGCTACTGTAGCGGACCTTGGCAGTGGTAACTTTGCCATCCGATTTGTACCTAGAGAATTCGGTGACCATCTTATTAATGTTCGCTTCGATGGTGCTCACATACCAGGGAGTCCATTCAAGATCAGAGTGGGAGGAGCAGAAGGTCACCCAGAGAAAGTCAAAGCGTACGGCCCAGGCCTAAGCAGCGGAACCGCTGGCCAGCCGGCCGAGTTCACAGTGAACGCGTTGGAAGCTGGCTCTGGTGCGCTTGCGCTATCGGTAGACGGGCCTGCTAAAGTTAAGATGAATTGCACGGAAAATCCTGACGGCACGTATCAAGTTACATATCATCCAGTAATCGCGGGGGATTATACAATCAGTATCAAATTCGCTGGCCAACACATCCCTGGCAGTCCTTACAACGTGAAAGTATACCCAAGCTCCGGTAAGAGTCCTTACAGCGACGGCGACGCTTCAAAATGTACGTCTAGAGGTGCTGGTCTCCATCGCGCTGTCATCGGTCAACCCAACACGTTTACAGTCAACGCAAGTAACGCAGGACGCGGTTCGCTGATGGTGGGAGTGGAAGGTCCAGCGATACCAGCGAAAGAAATCACCGTCAAACACACCGGAGGAAACGTGTATGCGGTTAATTACGCTTTGGAGGAGTCTGGTGCTTACATACTGAAAGTACTGTGGGCAGACAAACACATTCCCGGCAGTCCCTTCCACGTGACTGTTTGACGTTGTTAATGGTTGCCACCATTTGTATGAACCAAAACTGACGTAATTCGTAACTAAAAATGTACGAGGAGAATTTTTAATCCAATAATTAACAAATCGAGATAACACTATATATTTCAGGAAAGTTAACTCTCGCTTTGTAATGATAGTTTTCTATGTTATATTTTTGCTCGTTTCTAATTTTTTCACGTTTTTGTACGAACACTACAATACGTGGTAAAGATTTGAGGTCTGGATAAAAAAACTAAGCTTGCTCGTCTCACGTGGTGACAAAAATGGAAGATTAGCGCAACTCAGCTTCACAAAAAATTACTATAATATTAAGACCTTTTTGGTAATTCCTTGTTATTTTTCAAATACTTCATCTGTGTTTGTATTGACAAATAGACATAGAGGGCTAGTTTGTAGATTCATGTTTTTCATACTGATGATTTTGTCGCGTCACATCAGTGCTGTTGGTGTATAAGTCCGGTGCATTCTGGATAGCCCAAGGAAATCTAAGTAGCTCAATTAAATTTAAGCACATTCTCTGTGATGTCTACTGTACGCTTGTTACTAGTTTTTCAGGGAGTTAAGATCACAAGGGTGGCAAAAAATAATCGGGAGTACAGTTTGATCCATGTAGGAGTTCATTGAGCAGCCCATCTGCCTTTATTTCTATGGCTTGTTTTAGGAAAACTTCGAACGTTTGATGACTTTTGCATCTTTCGTTTGCTTTTATTGCAAATTTTGTCAGCTTTCATTGCATCTTTAGTTTCCTTTCATTTCAATTTCGATTGCTTTTGTTGCAACTCGTTTGTTTTCAATGCAACCGCGAGACATTTGCTTTCATTGTAACCCTCGTTTGCATTCATTGCAATCTTCGTTTGCCTTCATTGCAAATCTTCGTTTGCTTTCGTTGCAACCCTCGCTTGTTTTTAATGCAACCGTGAGACAATTGCTTTCGCTGCAACTTTCATTGCAATCGTCATTTGTATTTTACTACAACCAACTGCTTTCATTGCAACTTTATTTTGCTCTTTTGCTTTCGGTGCAACCCTCTTTTGATTTGTAGATTAACCTTTTGACTTGATCTGGCAACCAGTGGATAAAAAATGTTTTCATAACCGCTTGATGCTTAACCCTTTCAGCCCTCAACACGTCAAATGTTTTCGGAAATTGTTATAAATATGATTAATTGGTACAACAGGGCCTCGCGATGTCCAATTCAGAATGTAATCATAACTGTTAAAATATCTAATCTGACTCCCGCTTCAAGGTCGTTCGATTTTTATCGCTGGTTTTATTACAGATCGAACTAGACTCTGGACGTTCCATTCTCTTTATGAGTTTAACCCGGTTAATTCGGACACTTTCTTTCTTGAGGTGATATTTTTGTTAAGTATATACCAGCTCGGTTTGGCGCTATTTGATTGGTTTAGAAATAGTAGCTATGAGACGATATTTACCTCCGAAATAGTAGAAAACTACACCCAAAAAAATGGCGGACAAAAGTAGTCGCTTCACGTCCGTTTGAGATCACGATACTGAAAAAGTTTGCTGTGAAAACACGGGAAGTTTAAAACAGCCTAAAAATTTTATTGTTTTACGCCATTTACGATATTTTGTAGTTGCAACCGTCGGAACACGTTTGTTACATATGTTAGACTGCTCACGCGTGAGTCTCGCCACGCTCAGTGATTCAAGTAGTAAAAGTGTTTTTTTCCTTTAAAATCTTTCGTTTCCTTGAAAGGAACAATTGCCTCGCTGGTATATACTTTAACACTTATTCTATTTCAATTTCGTTAGATAGTGGCTGGATGAATATCTACCTCGCGCCCTCGGCGCACAGTAGATATTCTACCACTATATCCAACGAAATTGAAATAGAATAAGTGTTAAATATCGAATGACCGTCATCACCGTCCTTATGAGTTTGATGTTGTCTTTGTTTAGTGTCATACACGTTGTTCTACTCAACCTGCAGCTGCAGTGGAAAGTTTTCCAATTGGCGTCATAGAGGCTTGAACCCGATTAATATTATCCCTTGATCACACCAGCCCCTCCACAAAATCAGTTGTAATCAGATTAAAAGAAGTGCAAACTGTAAATATTTGTTTCCGGAGCCGATATCCCACTTGTAGTAAATCCTCCGCCTCTCTACATTGACCAGGCTTAACATTAATAGCTTCACCAAGAACCCGCGTTTTCATGTTACCAGAATACAAGAGTTTGTTGTTTCATATTCCCGATCGTAAGTTTGCTAAGGTCATTATTGTCCACTTCCATGTAAGGCCCGGGTACAATAAAACGCGCTCTATGGCTCCTTTTCTCGTGTTTCCTACGATATCTCCGTCCATGATTTGAATCTACAAATGCTAATGGATTAAGGAGAATCAGTTTGAATATTTTAAGATTTTTTTTATTAGTTTTAAGTTTCACTTTTTTTGAAGATTAGTAGTTTTAAAGAAAACTTTGAATTTGGTGTTTCTTTGGGAAGTTTAAAATTAATACGTTAAATAACATTTGATGTAAATTCGCCAGACCGTCCGCAAACCAAATGAATTCTGTACTAGTCCCTCATCAGGAGGAACGGTTTGCTGATTTTTCTCAATAGTTTATTCATTCAATATCTTTTTCAACTTCCTCATGACTATCCAACAAGATTTTTTTATACTCGGGTCTTAAACAAGATTCACTTTAGTTTGTGGTTGCAGTTTATAGCTTCAAGTGAAGTTTTACTACTTAGAACCATTCACGGGGAATATTCCACAACACAGTGGTCTGGTCGGGTCTCGAATTCGAGACCCAAGGATTACCGCAAAAGTACTGGGAATAACCCCACGACACGCTAAGTTCCAGCTGACTCTGTAGTAAGGAATACCATACTATACCCCGGATGGGGGAGGGGGGGGGGGGGGGTTAAACCCTACATTGGGTTTACAAAAATTGCCAATCCGAAATTTTTAGGGAATTATTGG